>JAZHYW010002093.1:0-15300 GCA_037355805.1 Ixodes ricinus
GGCGCACCTCAGAGCCCCATAGAGAATACATGAGGTTTTTTCGCCAACTTAGAAAAATTCTCACATAATAACGGCTGCGGGGAGCTTCTTGAAAATTTCGGCTTCAAAGACATTAAGGAATTATCGAGACATTCAATGGAACAAATATTTTATTATAAATTTGATTATATTCTTTAAAAAATCATGAAAATGGTCAAAATCGGCTAATTCGGCACTCTTACGTTCGGAGCGAATTTACAAAATTATTTCAAAGCAAACGAAAAAAGTATTTCATTGAATGTCTTCTAAATTTATTACGGAATCGAATAATATCAAAATTATTCACGTAAGTCGATCTGTTCCGTAACTACAGCGAATATAAAGAACCAAGGTGTCGGTGCTTGTTTTCGTTGTTTTTAAGGTACCTCTCTCTCCCGTGAGGTGGCGCTCGCTGTCCACGAAATGCGAAATCGTCCTTTCGGCGATCGGCCGGATCGGCACTGTGCAAGGTGTTCTTCCGCGCGCGCCTGGCGCGCCCGTATCCTGTTTCATTCTGCACGCCGAGGCGTCAGTGTGCGTGTCTCGCTTTCCTGCTTATCGGTAAATAGATCTCCGTGTTTTTTTTTTTGTTTTTTTTTTGACACAAAGTTTTATTTTTTGTTATCTTTCACACTAACGTCCTTCGGCCTTGGGGTCGTGGAAATCGGGGATGAAACGTGCACAGGGTAGATCGGTCTTTGCCTCCTTTATATTTTTCACGGACGTCCGTGACCTCCGTACGGTTCGTGGTCACCGCAATTTGACGCGAGGAAAAACGGGTCGCCTGCTCTGTAGCCAGGGTATTTCTAGGGGAGGGTGATAACTCGCTGTTCTTCTGAAAATTCACATATTGCCCAAAAAGGTGGCATGGCTAATGATTAGGGTATGTTTTTCCGGTGTTTATTTTTGACCAAAAATCGGCGCATTTTTTCGACGCTTACTTTTTAAACACCAGTGTATTATGGTTGAACGTCTCGTGATGACGCAAAAAAGCGTTGATAACCAAGGAAGAAAAATGCGATTGGACAAGAACATTTCAAATTTCCAATTCTATTCGCATATTTCATACGCTTTTCTTCCCGTGGGAGCGTCTATCCCGACAAAAAATGCCTAAGTCACTGAGCTGTGAACGCATACGCAGTGTACAATCGTTTGGCCTAGGGAGCTATTGCGCACGCTCGAACGCGCTTCACAGCCCAGTAGACAAAGTTGGCGGCACCCAGAAGGCGAGTTTTGGAATGGTCTGTAGTAGGCAAAAGAAACAAATAACAATCAACGCATCTCAGTTCCCCAAGCGAAGAGGCGCGTTTCTAAGGCCAATGGTTCCGGACGACACTAATGTTGTTGGCGTTGCCTTCCAAGAACCACACCGACCTCTGAATAGGCACTGGAAGGATGGAGGATCGACGAGATAACATGTTTCACAAACTTCTACAGAGGAGGCGTTTCGAAGAAACTAGCCGTCGCTGGGGCGGGAACATTCACCGACTGGAGTGTTTTAGTTTTACAAAGGCCGAATATTTCCAACCACCGGAGTTTTTCGGCTGTAACCAATTTTGTATTTTCGTCACCGGCGGATGTTTATCAACTCAGAATATTAAAGTTCGTCCTGAAAATTGTTTTTTTTTCCTTGGTGAATAGAGGTGATTTGTTCAGGTTAAAACTTCGCATTATCAAAATAACAAACATCGAAATGCTGAACACCGGATAATGAAGTTGCTAAAAGGCCAAAGCGCCAGAAGGCAACCCTGAACTGCAACAATATTTATTTACTTCGACTTCAAAACGTATTTTTGTAGGGGAAACTGGACTAGGGCAAGAAAGAAGGGAGAATGGAAGGGCTGAGAAGGGAAAGGGAGTTCGGAAGAATAGAGCGAGGAGAATAGGAGTTTCAGCAGATCGTTTCCGCAACCCGCTAAGCGCCAGTTTAGCTCTGCGTAATCCGCCACGAGACCTTGAACTATGCAGAAAAGACTGGAGGCGTGAATGCTCAGTTGCGGCGCCTTCTTTGGGGATACCGATACAGAGGAGAAAAACGGCCTGCTAAATCTCGCTATCTCCAAAGCTGACCGGTAACGTCACGCAGAGGAAACGGCGGCCAAACGTTCCGCGCGTAGAAAATCAACTTCCTTTCGAGATACGCTCATGAAGGTGGTGCATATGTTACGTTTGCAGCGACGCATAGCAAACGCCTCAACGACCGCGATTCCTTTCAAACCCTGACCTACGCAAATGATAATCTACAACGCGGTCAAAAGCGATGTCTTGGGCACCCCGAAAAGTCATTTTTGTTCGCACTGCCGATTATCGGTTTCCCGAAGTTAGCACAAAGAAGTTCAAAGTGGGGAGTTTTTGTGTGCCTAACAGAAAACGACGCACCCTAAACATTCCATAGCTTCGCTTAGTGGAGTGGCCTACTAATCCTTGGGGTCTCGTGAGTCGTGCCTAGTTGTTTTGAAAACGGGGAGAAAAGAAAAGAAGAAACTCTTGAATGTTTTTGTTTAGGCCTGAGTGACACCCCCAACCCCTTTCGTAACAAGAGTCGTAACAAATCTACCTCTCCATGGCCTCGAGGACCGCCAAGCTCGTCAAATAACCCCAGCGAAGCACAAGAAACCGCTCTCTTGCGGCATCACAAAAATATTCCGTAATATAATTCGTACATTCGTTACTTTCACAACACCTATGGTACCTCGTATTTTATCATTTCCTCGTTCATATTTCTTTCTGCGCATTATGGTTGTTATGGCGACAGGTGCGACTTCACTCTCGATTTTGACCGTTAGCTGAGAGCAGAAACCCAAAAATTGGGGTGGGTAATGACTCAGGATATTGCAGTGCGTCCCGAGATTTATGTTTTTATAGATTTGTAAATAGATTTGTTTTGTGGAGTTAGCAACCCACCGCAGTTCTCCAGCCGTGATGTATTTGAAAGGCTGCCATGCAGTGAGGGAAAAATGTGACTTCGGTTACCGCGTCTAGTTCGAGCCCAGCGGGGCAAAGACAGCAGCGGATAGTGGGGAATTGCGGACGCTGACATCGTCGGTCCCGAGATACAGAACGAGGCGAAGCGCGCTCGCTTTGCATCTACGCTTTGCCTTTGTTCAACTGTTCGTCAGCGTGAGTTGTTTCTGATAAAATCACTTTCGCCGGTTGTTTCTGCGGAAATAAAGCAAAAGGACACTAAATATTGTCATTGCAAATTATGTTTTACCAGCTTTTGCGTTTATGACGGAAAAAACTTGCTATTTTGTCTCACCGGGACCGACGATGTCTGCTTCCGTGTATTGCTATTTCGAGGCGACTGCAAAGCCTGGGAAGATGCTGGGCCTTTTCCTCGATATTATTATATGATCTCTATGTTCGATGTAGACAGGGGCGGATGCAGGAATTTTCTGAGGGGGGTCAGGTGTTGGTCAGCGTACCATTTGTTTAGGAATCCCTCCCCCTCTCCTTCGTTTTACGCCCTAAATATTACACATGCAGAAATCAAGAGGGGGTCAGGACATCCGGACCCCCCCCCCCCTCTAAATCCGCCCCTGGATGTAGACCGTCTCGATGCTCGTAAGAGCCATCAATGCAAACTCCTACTTCTCTCCCGCCTGGCTCTGTAAAACTACCGAGCTCGTCAAATACCACAAAAAAGTGGGAGCGTTCAAATACCACAAAGTGGGAGCGTAAGTTCTTCTGAAAAAGCTCCTTCAATAGATCTAGAAGCCTTGTCTATGTTATATTATTTTCAACCACATATGAACGCGACGTTCCACTTGTAAAACGTCCAACAAGTTAAAAATGTACGATGGCATCCGTCGTATATTCATTACTTTCATAACATCGTGGCACCTCGTATCCTAATCTTTCCTCGTTCATATGTTTGTTTTCGCATTACGGTTGTTACGGCGTCAAATAAAAAAAGACGCAACAGTTATTTAATTACATGCACGAAGCAAGTAATCTAAAAACCGTGCAGTTTGTGGTTTCAGTCCACCTAAGCTTATGAGTCCAAAATGTCATGTGTTGAAACAAATAAAAGTCATTGCCAAAATGATTAGTATAGAAAGTGAGTCTAACGTGGGTATCTTCCAGCAGACGTTCGCGCGCCTTCAATACGATTTCTCAATAAATCGGCGCTGTGCCCCTTGGACACACTTTGGGGGCCAACACATGTTTACGTCGCTGCCCGAAATCTTGAATCAGCGTGTAGTGCTGCACCACAATAAAATGCAAAACGGACTCTATAGGCTGGTTCACACAGTTGCGTTCAGTTCCGCTCGAGTACGACGCGTGCATTTCAAGCTCAGGCATGTCTATGCTCGACGCAACTGTAGCCATAGCAACCTCTGGTTGTAATCAGGTGTCAAGTGGTTGCAGTCGCAGTCAAACGAAAATGTGTGAACCAGCCTTCAATCGCTCCCAACCGCGTAAGCAAAATCAAAAACGAAAAAAAAAATGGGAGTGGAGCGATCAATGGGATTCATCCGATGGAAATGCGTGAGCATTAGTTCCTCCTTACCTCCTTCGTGTCACGCAACACGAAATCATGTAATCCTACGTGATAACGTGACACGAAAACGTCATCTTACTGATCACCTGATACGAACTGACGTCATCTTACGTGATCACGTGACACAAACACATCATCTTACGTGATCTCGTTACAGGGAATGACGTCATCTTACGTGATCACGCTATACGAAATGACGTCAGCTTACGTGATCACGTGACACGTCATCTTACGTGATCACGTAACACGTCATCTTGTAAGTCAACCTCTCCCCAGAGCAGCGCGCTCCGCACTTCCCGGGCCCGTGCAGTGCTGTAGTCGAAAGCAAGCTCCCTATGGCACGCGAAAGCTTCTGAAATCCCACATTGAGAATACTCGTAAGCGACCGTCTGTGGAAGCTTCGCACGTTGAGGTTTTTGGTGAGATCGAGCCATCGTGTTCCATTAACTATTGGTGAAGTTATCGTTCAATGAAGCCCTAAAAAAATATGAATGTAGTTGGTATAGACATCAAGATCTAATCACAAATGCGGTTTGACGTCGTTTAATTCACGTGTATATACAAGTGTAGCAATAAAGGAGTTATTTGTGCATACATGTTTAAAAAAAGTGTTTGTTATTCGACATAGGCCGTTGGGAGAACGATGTGTTCAGATTTTTCTTCATGTGCGCAAGTACACTTGACGCAATAAATAGTGACGATTTCGTCGTCCCAGTGGTGAGCAGGTGATTTCTTGCATAAAAATAAAATAATGACATTTCACAAACCAAGTTTTGTGACATATGCTTTTCCAATGTCTAGCCACTATTTCGGAACCTTTCAGTCTAAACGAGTATACTTCTGTTTGTTTGTGCTAGCTTAGGAGGGGGTCACAGAGCCTATATTTTTATCTTCCTCTAGGACAGACGTACAGAGTCATACCGCAACACGCGTCTGTGGAACACACAGAGCTATCGCTCTCCTGTTGGCGGTACAGTAGCAGACGACACAACGTAGCTCCGTAGTTTATCGAGAACACGGCTTTTTGCCCTCGCCCACGCAGCCTCCGTGGCGAGGGCAGGGGCTTGGTCGTGCAGCCGCGGCCCGTAGCGCGACCGTTCAGACTAGGGAAATGGTCTTGAAGAACCGAGAAATGGTATCTTGTATATAATAATCACATGTCGTTAGTATGTTCTACTAGCTAAACCAAATAAATATTTGCAGCTTGTGAGAATATGTTTGCGTGACGATTTACCGTTCGCACTCCTGACGGATGTTAGCGAATCATTCATGTTCGTGGCTCGCAGTTATCGGTACCCCCTCGGAGTGACTTCACCATGTTTTTTTGTATTTTTTTGCTTTTTTGTTTGCAGGGCATTGTAAAAATTACAAACACGCGAGAGAAAAAATCTTATTGAGTACGCGTGATTTTGAGCTTCGCAGCCCTAAAGATGCCCGATAAATGTCGTCCAACTTGGGGAGAAACTAATCCTTTCTGTTGGAAATTTGACTAGCGTATGCTGGCAGCTCGTTTCCTGTCTGTTTTGTCTATACTCCGTTTCACCGTAACTTGGCAAACTTCAAAGGTCAGAGCTGCTGTGAGGGAATCACAGTCGCGGAGCAAAGCATGGGACAGCTACTTTTAATAGCAGTTCTATGGCGCCTGCATGGAGCGCGTATCCGAGTTTTGTAGTGGAAAGGAAAAAAATAAATAATTAACGATTTTTTTTATGGTAAACACTTTACCTCTAAGTAGAACTTCAACCAAGTAACGGTTACGCGCTTTCATGCCCATTTCAACGAAGTTGGGAGAACGATGTATTGCGTCTTGTGAATACACATGTGGAGCAGCATGTTTATGTTAAAGGCATTGTGTTTAATCGCTGCGCAGTACTTGCCAAAAGAAGGTATTATTTGAGCAGTCTCAACCGTTTCCGTCTACGTGCGCTACGAATACAGCTTCGTAGCGCACGTAGAAGAAGTGATGAGGAAATGGCGTGCCCTTGATGATATGAGTGTGATTATGAAATAGAATGTTCAATCAACCTATAATTGCGACCTGTCCGGTCGCCTGGGACCCGGACAACTAATATCGTTCTCTGAAAAGTTCATTCTAATATTTACAAGTTTTGTGGAGTTCATCGAGCGAATAAAAATGTTCCAACAATGAGCTAGACCTACACGATTTCCCGAATCGAACACAGCGCTTTTGAATTTTAGCACTGTAGATAGTCCTGCGAACAGTGTATACTTGTGTGCAAATATTCGTCTAACAGTTTTTCAACGTTGGAAAGCATCGGAATGACTCAGAATAACTGCGGAGTTGATAATCGGGGAAGATAAGACGGGGACTTTGGCACTTGGGGAAAACGGACCGTGGGCATTTGAGACAGGGGAACTGCCGCGGGACGAACGTGCTACGATCGCATACCCTTCCAAGGTCATCGCTTGGGCCACTGCGGGCGTCCAAAAAAAAAAAACCTTTCTTTTCTTCTTTTTTTTTTTAGGGGGGGGGGGGTGTAGGCGCTGATTGTCTTCTTCCTTTGTGGCTTTTGACAGACGCACAACGAGATTGGCAGAACAAGCAGGGGATTAATTTTTTTCGATGGATGCGTTCTGTCTATGTATGCGAACATGATTTTTTTTTCCTTTTAGTAGTTAGTTGTCCTTGCCTTGACTCGGGTCCCAGTGGGTGCATTGTCGTTGTATGCCCACAATTTTTTTTTTAGTTTATGGTAGTTTTTGCGCTAATAGAGACAAAAAAAATTGTGCCTCGACAAAAAAAAACAAAAAAACTTTGTTATTTTTTTTTTTTTTAAGGAGCGTTTTTAAAGCCCGGAGCACATAGCCTTCGTTCCCGTGACATGTCGCTCGCTTTCGCGTAGCACCCCTCGATTCTGAAGGCCACCGTGTTTTTCAGGGAAGAAGGCGATTTTAGGTGCGCGCAGTGTTTCCAAAGGTGCAGGATTGAGAGCGTAACCCAAGCACTTGAAGAGAAGGGGAAGGCGGAGCTCTCTTCTTATCGGGACTCTCTTTTATGGGTCTCCACGTCTCGATTGTCCTACAAAATCAACTTTCATTTATTTCTCGCTCGTGGCTTCCAAGTACTGTGCGCAACTATTGAGATAGGGTATAGTTATAGCTGATTAATACGATGCATATTTCTAACACACAATAGTTTTGCGAAATCAAGGTTTCGCTCAAATGGATAACTCACACATACAGTTCGACGCAGCAATACCTTTGACGTATTGACTCGCGAGAGATGCCCCCAACACGGCTGAGTCTGGCGGTTTCCAGACCCAACATTAAATTTTGTCCTTACTTGTTACTATTTCGCGCGCATTTTGCGCCATATCGAAATGAAAGCGCATGACAAAAGTGGCGCTCGTTTTCCGCTCGATGGAAATTTCACGCCAGCTCGTTGTCTTCGCTGGTACCTTGAGCGTTTCCCAGCGATGCGGAGCGTTCAACATGAAAAAAAAAACGTACGATGGCATCCTTCGTACACTCATTACTTCTATAACACCGAGCCGCCTCGTATCCTTTTGTTTTTCTTTCAAATGTACTAATTTCTTTCTGTGCATTACGGATGTTACGACGCTAAGTCGGTCTGCACCCTCGAATTTGAACTTAGGCTAAGATCAAGGAAGAACCAGTTTAAATCAGGAAAATATAATTAACACTGTAGCAAAGTAAATCCATCATATCGATCGGAAATACGATTTGACACATTCCATCTGAACACATACCGTGTGCACAGCGAATGCAATACCGAGTCAGCGTGCAAAACGCCGCCACACTACGCTACCATAACATCTAAGCGATTTTTGCATAGCACCGAGCACCGAAAAGAGAACACAGTTATTCATTCACATAAACGAAGCAAATTTATTTAAAGCCCGGACACTCCGTACGTTCAGTCTAGCGTAAGGTTATCAATAGACTCGACCATGTCATTTGTCGAAACAGATAAAAGACGTTGGCAAAAATGATTAGACTGAATAAGTGAATCTAACGCACGTATTTTACCAACCGATGGTCGCGCGCCTTCAATACCATTTCCGATTGTCACTGCGCACCTTGGACACACTTTGGGGAGCAAAACATATTTACATCGCCGCCCGAGGTCTTCATTCGAACGTGTAGTGCTGACCAAAATAAAACGCTAACCTGACTCTCAATCGCTCGCCGCAAAGAGACGATTTCGAAAAGGCGGTACTGTACGTCACTTGAGATAGAACACCCAAGCTATAGAAACGAGCGTCGTAAAAAAGGGGACCGACATTTTTATTCCTACCTCCGAACAGAAACGAGCGCCACCCACTGCATCACCCAGCACAGAGGCCGGACTCGGCCACCGCGCGTATTATCACTGAAGTCCGATGCAATGCACACTGAGCTGACTGACCACAGACATACCAAGCGCGCGCGAGGGAGGGAGAAGCTTCCTCCGCCGGGAGAACACGACACATTTCGGGGATCTATTTCACGCAGCGGATAACGCGGGCCTTTTCACACTCCGATACTGGCGCCATCTAGAAGTCGCGCGTTCAACCATGTCGCGAGCCGCGCGCCATCTGGTGGCTGAAACGGACGAATAAATAGAGGTACCGCGCCTTCTTAGAGATCAGGTTGAAGGGCGATGAAGACATGCTAAGCCCATCGTCAGTCCTTTTATTATAAAAAGACGGAATTCATCTCGCGAGAAGTTTGATTGTGAGCGAATGCTTTCCTTGGAAGTGTATATAAGTTCGTCTTTTCCGAATAAAATTCAGTTGACAGTAGCGCAGGGATTCGCTCCCATTCTTCCTGTTGTTCTTGTTTCTTGGCGCTTTCAAATCTCAAGATGTACCAACTTGCCCAGCTAAAAATTCTTTTACCAACCGGATCGGCGTTCGCGCGATATTGTTAAAAAATCTTGATGCTGTACTTCGCTTAACACGCGGCGTCCCCTTTTCATGCACTTCCAGTAGTGATGCAAAACTACTGAAATTGACTCGTCGATTATATCGATAGCTTTTTTTTCTATAAAGCTATCGATAGTGTCGAAAACTATCGGTAATGAACTATTGATAGCACACTTTAAAAAAGGGGGTGGACGTTACAACTCCCTTGTCCCATATGAAACACCCCAAAATCTCTCTTCGACGTACAGCGCGCTGACGTCGAACTGACTGCCCCAACCTTTGCGAGAGGGTTGATGACGGTGTGATATAACATATTAAACGGCTAAAGCACGCATCAAAGTATACAAAAAACACACAGGTTTTGCAGTTGAGCAAAGAAAACCCCCGTTAACTTTTTAGCAATCGGTCACACTTACATGAACTATTTGAAAAAAGATGTACAACTCGGCTATCAGGCTGCTTGTGAACTTTGGTAGCGTCGGTACAACATCAGTGCGCTGTACATCCAAATGAAATTTTGAAATGTCGTATATGTGACAAGGGGTGTAAGCAGGTTCCCTCTTTTTCTAAAGTGCACTACGAATAGTCCGATATCGATAATACTATAAATAGTTGACTGTCAATAGTGTCATTAATTGTATCATCGACAGTTGACTATCAATAGTACTACCGATAGTGCAATCGATAGTGCTTTCGATAGTAATATCTATAATTGTCTTTTAGTCGACCATCGATACTATCGAAAGTCAGCTTTCAGAAAACTATTGATGTGTTAGGAAAATTAAAAACACTACCCGAAAAGGGAATGACGATGGATAAGTGCACCAAAAGAGAACCTGTGGTTTTGATTTAAAAAAAAACCTGGAAATTGAGAGGAAACAAAACATAGTGGCATTCTTTTAAAATTATTATGGAAGCAAAACAGGAATGGCGGTTTGGTATATTGCCTGCAGACAAATTTGTAGTATATTAATGGTGCTCAGATAACAGGCTTTGCACTTTAGTATGCCTGCATTTGTAAAACTATTCAGTATATTCAACAGTTTTTTTCATTTGTTTTGGAGCTAGGGAAAAACACTCGCTGAAGAAATTCAGCATCCGGGTTTTCACAAGTTTGTTTCACGCTATGTTATTATTATTATTATTATTATTCAATTGACACATAATCCTTTTCATAGCCTGGACCGCGCTGAAAGGTGAAAATGAGCGCTCTGCAGGGGATCATGATTTATTTCTCCTAATGATCATCTATAGCGAATTCCCGACAATCGGGAATTAGTTGTTCACGAAAGCACTTAGCCTTCTATGCCTTGATATAATGCCCCTTTTGTTCGATTTTATTTTGGCAGAGTTTAATAACGGTGGCTGGGAACATATTTATCAGCTGATATAAAAAACCTCAAAATACAAAAGCTGCCACATAATATATAATGAAATACAATGGAATGAATAAATGTAACAGATTTTGTTGTGCAAACTACAAATTGAACTTTACCAGATAAAAAGCTGATACCAAGAAAACATAGTTCCTGATGCTTTTAGCTTTTTTATTCTTCAAAGACAAAAACTTTTAAGACACACCGCTAACTAGATCAAAAATAACTGATAAAAACGAAAATTTATTGTGATCCAAGTAACAATATTGGGGACAATGAGGCATTATTTCAGTTAAAAAAGCTTGTGAATCCGAAAGTTAAACTGTAACTTTTTAGAAGCCACCGAGGGCTGAGAAGTGCTGCTGTTGTTTCTGTTTCCAGTTTTATCACAATTTTATATTAACTGTATTGCTATTTTTATGTAGCTTGGCGTTTTAGTGATAGAATGTGTTGCTGGCGTATTTTTTAGCGTAGCAAATGTACCCTGCGTGCTGCTCTGAACTGTACAGGGGGTGGGGGCCCTGTCAGGCAGAAATGCCTTTTGCCCCTGCCTCCTTACCCGGCACTGCCGGTGAAAATCCAAATAAAGAATGAATGAATGAATGAAAAAGGCAATACTGTTTCATTTCTTCCTTGCATTCTGTTTGTTTAAAAAGAACGCCACACTTCTTTTTCGAATCTCGGACAAACCTCACCGGAGAAAACCTCACCGGAGAAAACCTCACCGGAGAAAAGCTCACCGGACAAAAGCTCACCGAACAAAGGCTCACCCATTTTTTCACAGACCCGGACAAAAGCTCACCATTTTTTCACAAACCCGACAAAAGCTCACCACGAGAAAATTTCATGTTGGTCTTAACACGAGTGCGGACAACTTAGGTGCATGCATGCGACACAAAAAGGCAACGATAAATTAAATCTGACAGGCGCATGGTTTGCTGATTTTAATAGATACAAGTTTATTTATCAATTGGTTAGAAGCGAATGCAGTCCCCTACTAGCTCCAACAGTCTTGGTAGATCTCGATGTACATGCAAGCCCCGCAAATATTTCTAAGGCGATTCTGCAGGCGCAGATTGGTTTTTCGCACCTGCTTTACTGTGGGCTCACCTCTCCGGGCTTGTGTCGATGCCGTGGCAACGAGCGCCTGATTTTGCTGTAGGCATTCAATCAGCCTCAAGACGCTTAGATGGGCGTGGCAGACAAGCTTCTCGAACCCCGTACTCCATCCTTCGCAGGTGTTGTTCATTCGGTCTTTATCTTGAAGAGTGGCGTCGTACATATTCCACCGTACCGGGGAAACTTCGGTCGTCGTCGGCGCACAGTCAGCGAAGGGAAGAATTCGCTCTGGGTGCCGCCGCAGATGGAACAGAAGCATAACGGAAGCGACCGTTGACATACGGCAATCAAAATAGTCCAGCAGGTAGCCGATGTCACCGGTAGACTTTTCTTTGGTGGTTAGTTGTTGTGGAACAAGCTGTGGTGGAAGGAACGCGAGCATATCTTAGATACCGCTCAGTTTTCTAAATTGGTCATCTGTTTTGTAATTTTCCGAATGTTTCTTTGTTCCGAATGTTCCGAATTTTCCTCTGTAATTTCCCGTTCTTTTAAAGTGTTTTTAAGAATTCGCAACTCAATAATAGATGGGTACAAGTTCTCCTAAAATGGTCCAACGTCCATCGCGTCCGCACTTTATTTCAGCCTGTGTTTCGCCCAGGTAGCAAAAAAAGAAAAGGAAATCGAGGTGAGCTTTTGCCCGGGTCTGTCAAAGAACGAATGAGCTTTTGTCCGGGTCTGTCAAAAAACGGGTAAGCTTTTGTCCGGTGAGCTTTTTTCCGGTCAGCTTCTGTCCGGTGAGTTTTTGTCCGGTGAGCTTTGGTTCGGTTACCTCTTTTTCATCCGGATAAAGTCATGTGCCTATACATACCTATTCAATTACCATCGCTAGCAATATATTCAAGCAGAGTTCCGTATTCATGCAACACATATAAAGTTAACTTATCAGGGGCGACAGGGATATACATTTTCTTGATTGACCTGATAGAAAGCGAAAGCAAAGGTCTTCGGCAACCTATCAAGTTCATATTTCTTACTCATATTTTTTTTAATATTGTACAATACATGCTTAATAGTTTATTGGCGATAGTTTCTAACAAAGATTCCTACCGTTTTGTGATTGTTTTCTAATTGGTTTTAGATTTCTCCTTGATAAATATGCGGAAGTCCCTAACTGCAGTTGCGTTTTTCTCCGAGTTACGGGACCTTTCCTGGACGTTCTTCATCAGTCACCTAATAAAACACCATCGATAGCATTACGATAGTTGGTTATCGATAGCTTCCCGATATTCAACTACAAACAAGTTCACAATCGAGTTTCACGATAGTCGACTATCGATAGTTTTAGTATAGTTGACTATCGGTGGTTCTATGGATAGTTTTTACACTATCGATAGTTAAATTTGGGCTCAACTATCAATAGTATCGCTAGTCCTATCGATATATTTTGCATCACTAACTCCCAGACAATGCTCTTCAGACGTCTCACGCTTCAGACTGCTCGTTCTACCCGTTTCGAGCACGCGGTGTTGAGAGATATGACGCGTATGGCATCGCTCGCCCATTCGGAGTCTTCGACACTGATCGGCAGCAGCGATGAGAGTGATTATCAAGAGACGTTGAAGTTGGTAATTCTGACTCCGACCAGCTGGTGAACAGCTCCAGCGACGACGAGATATTCACGAGCAACTCGGCGATGTCCGCGACGACCCCGCACGTGCATGCCGGTTGGAAGATCAAACGGCAATAGGGCGAGAGCAAGAGTAGCGTTTGGGGTAACCGAGAGTAGCCAGAGATCTAGGCGCGATCGTGCCGTCACAAGTCGAGCTTGGGCGAGCATCGTGGCGCCTAAAATGAGAGCGTTCAAATACACATCATGACCACATGGTTTATGGGCACTTTGGTATGACTAACATAGGCAGTGTTGCCTGGTCGCCAGATAAAAATTATCAACATGAGTAAATTTAATATTGCAATTACTAGAGCTCGAACAATTGCGAAACGTGGTGCATATACCTATGAACATCAAAAACCTATGAAAAAACCTATAAAAACCTATGAACATTTCTGGAACACGAAATCGCAAGAGATATATGATTGTGCTACACTAAACGAGGACGTGGACGGAAAGGAAAACACAACGTTTCGGGCGGACGCCCTTCTTCCCGTTTAATTTCCGTGTCCTAATCCCTTTACCCAATTTGTAATTTTGAAGATGATCTAAATAAATATGTGTACGTGATACATAAATGGCTTTTCAAATATATAAATGTCTGTTATTGCCTCTTTTATGTGATGAACAGCAATTTTATGTGTCTGTGGGCTGACCAAAAGCAAAATGCACAGGGGCGCGTGGCGAAACTATGACGATTACGCACACAGACCGCGAGAAAACGACCACAAGGAAACGACCATAAGCTGCCAAATCGAGTTCACACAAACAAATACAGCTTTTTCTCTCTTAAACAAAAATCATCAATCAGCAAGGGTGATTCTAACTTGCCAATTGAATTGGCCGGCATCATGTCAAGAAGAAACCGCAACGGCCAGGCTATGGCTATGCCAGTTTATCCCTCTGTAAGAAAATGTTCACCTGTGTACTCGCTATTTTAGGCCAGCTTCCATATGTGTTCTAAGGTGCATGGAGATTTGAATGAATAATTTTGACCACTCTTTTTGGACGATTCTTCGCCAACATCCCTATGAGTAAGAAAAACAAGAGTTGTGATTGCCGCTCAGTGTTTCTATGAAACGTAGACTCAGAGAGCTTGTTCTAAAATTTTCCGAGACATTTTGAATACTGATTGTTTATAGTTCGGTTGCAACGTCATTAGATATATATTGTGAAACGTATTTCCTAAACTATATTTCACAATACTGACAATATGCCCACTTCATAATTTTATGCACTGTAATTAATACCTTAGTTCAAAACCACAACTACGATTCAGCTTCTAAGACTGTGACGCAAAGTTCAACCCGTTAAGGCTATTTTAGGCGACCTACCTCACTTCATAACAACCTTTCGATAAAAGAAAATATATGTTACTGAGGTGAACAAATGAATGTTGATTCCCAAACACGACGTTTTGTATGCTAATCTATTTTCCGTACTGTTGCAACAAAATAAAAATAACGCAATATTTTTTTTTTTGCTAACTGAAAATAAAGCTGGTTTGTACCAAGGGCCAAAAAATCTATTCAGCTACTCGTTTCACGGCGGCCTATTGCCTTAACAAGGCGGAAAATATATTCCCACTTCAGCGGTTCAAGCCCGTTCAATGGAACCGGTTGGAACCGGTTTGAATCGTTGTTATTATGATGCATTAATGCGAAGGTGCAAGCGAGCTAGACAATAATGACAATAGTAATCCCTGGAGAAAGGGAACAAAGGGGACAACGAAAAAACACAAAACTCCAAACACAGCTAGGTGACTGGTGCGCGACCGAAAAAAAT
>JAZHYW010002094.1:0-94256 GCA_037355805.1 Ixodes ricinus
ACGTTACTAGAGGGGCTCAGTTAGGAAACTCGCTTCCCCGACGCGGTCCCATTTCGTAGCGCGCACGAGAGAGGGCGCTGTAGTCGCAGTACGATCTATGCTCGGCTCGGCTGGCTCTGCACCGCTCGCTGCTGATGCTTGTTTCTTCGCTCGTGTGCTCGTCGTGCTCGTGTCTTAGTTGGATGTTGGCTGTTCTAGTCTTTTTCCGGTGTTTATCAATCAATGAGCAAGCATGCCGACATGCTGCGCTCCCGGCTGTCGCAGCGGATACGCCTCACAAGCTTCGAAAAGTGACGAAAAGCGTCATTTCTTTACCGCTCCGAAGGATGCTGTGCGCCTGAAGGTATGGCAGAACGCGATCCCTCGAAAAAAGTTCACGCTCACACCAAAAAGCTATGTGTGCGATTTGCACTTCCAGCCGGACGACATTGATCGTCATTACTCGCACGTGATTAATGGGCAGACGGTTCTGATCCCCAGGGGCCAATGGTCATTGAAGAAAGGTGCCGTGCCACGTCTGTTTCCGAATGTCCCCGCGCATCTTTCGAAACCAACGACGAAGAGGGTCAGACGAAAGCCCCCCGCCGATCGCAGCGTTGCTCAGACTGGAGCCAGTTGTGTGACCCATGAAGTGACCAATGCAGATGAGGCAGAAGACGATGGCGTCAACCTTGCGAGCAGGCCCACCGACGTTTTCGACGTCTTCTCCGGAATCGATGCAACCCAATCGCCAGTCGAAGGATGGTCCCTTCAAAGGACGTCCGACAACCACACGATTTTCTTCAAGCTTGTGGAGAATCAAGGCGTAGTTTCGGTGATGAGGGCGGTCACGTTCAGAAAGGACCTTCCTGTAGTTGTCAGTGTAGGGGGAAAGCTGGTACCAGAGGCAAGCTACAGGAGCCAAAGTTCGACGGACGTTCAACTGCGGCTGACAACTCTCGAAGAATTGAGAGTGTTTTTGAGCTATGTTGACTCCCTCAAGGTTTGTGCTGGATGCCCCTGTGAAAAGTTTCCAACTGTCCCAACCTCAAAAACAGCTGTCCGGGACGGGGATGTGTGGCGCAGAAAGACGTGCCTAGTGCTTTCAGAACTGACAACATGCCGAGAGTGCCGCCTCACACGAAAAGTCCTCCGCGAAAGAGAAAAAGAAACTCTTCGAAACCAACAACCTCTCAAAGGAAGCCTCGTGTACTCGTGAAAAACCTCCGAAGGAAAGCCATCCGGGCTACAGCTTTTCGTGAAAAAGCACGAAGGGAAATGCGGAATCTAAAGCGTCAGCTTTCTGAAATGTCAGATGAGAAGATCGAAGCTGCCATTTCTGTGTTGCCATGCTCACAACAAGTTGCTTTTCGAACAGCAGTCAAGGCTGCCTCAGCAAAATCCGCACGTGGGAGGCGGTACGATACCGAGTGGATGATGACCTGTCTCCTCTTGAGGATTTCGAGTCCGAAGGCATATAGGCTAATGACTGCAATGAATCTACTCCCTCTTCCGACTACATCGAGGCTAAGGCAAATCATTAAAGGGGTCCCCTGCCAATTTGGCTTCAACAAGGTGGCCTTAGCCAGCATTGAAACTTTCTTGGTGGGTAAAACTGGGCACCAGTGCTTCGGCACACTGATTCTGGATGAGATGAAGGTGCGGAGAGCCGTTTCTTTCAATCCAGGCACCTACAAACTTGATGGACTCGTTGATTACGGAGACGGCGTCTGTTCCGGAACTGCCGCTGACCATGCCTTGGTACTAATGTTTGTGCCACTTTGCCACAGCTGGGTACAGCCCATTGCTAGTTTTGCCACAAAGAATGCGGCACCTGGTGTAGTCCTTGCAAACCTTGTACTCCAGGCGATCATGGAACTGGGAAAGCACAAAGCCATAGTAGTAGCTGTCATAAGTGATGGTGCTACCACCAACAAGTCGATGTGGTCATGCTTCGGTATCTCGGGAAAACTGCAAGACCCCAAGCACAAGGTGGAACATCCGTGTGATCCTAACCTGAGCCTATACTTCTTGTGCGATGTCCCTCACATCATTAAATGCGTCCGGAATCATCTCCTGCGTCACAAATACGGCATGGTGAGTTGAATGCAGCTTAACTCTGTTTCCTTTTCAAAGGTTTATTCATTTCCAGGGGATTCATTGAGTTAATTTGTTCGCATTGTATTTTTTAATTTTCCAGATTGGGCAACACAAGATAAACTTCGACCACTACAGGGTCCTCTACAAGGCTGATTGCGAGGAGCAGATTCGAGTGGTGCCGAAACTGACTGAGGAACATGTGCACCCCGATAACCTAAGAAAGATGAATGTGAGGTTGGCTGTCCAGGTAATTGTTAGATCATTAAGCTTTTTACAAATGCCACAAAAGACTGCAGCGTTCTAAGGAAGACTGTTTTCTACTTCCAGCTTTTCAGTCGCAGCACCGCTGTAGGTATGAGGGTCTACAACCGACTGAAGTGCCCCGGCCTGGAGGACTGTGAGGGCACAGTTCAGTTCACTGTTCTCATAAACAACCTGTTTGATGCACTAAATGTCAAGCTGCCTCGACATGGCATAAAAAGAGATTCAGAGGAAATCAGGGTAAGATAACACATTTTAGACATGAAATTTTACTTTCTGGGTCATCTTTTACTCTCAGTGAGTGCTCTAGCAGCATGCATTATTTCTTGCAGATTATCACAGACTTTTTGGATCTGGTAAACCTCACGGAGCAAAACAGTATCGCCAGAGGAACCGTCATGTTCGCATCAAAGGTTACAATGGAGTCTCTGCGCGTCACTCTTGCTTCAGTTAGAGACCTGACGTTGGACATCCTCAACTCCGGAGCAGACTATGTGCTCACTGGAAAACTAAACCAAGATCCCCTAGAGGTAATCCATTCCCTTGAATCAACATGCCGCACTCATACGCAACCCTTTCTTATATCGAAATTGGTTTAAGAGGAAGTAATAACTTATTTTGTTTCTTTCTAGCGCTTCTTTGGGGTGGTCAGGACCTTCGGGGGTGATGAAGACCACCCGACTGTTGTGAGCTTCTCGCATATCTATCGCCTCTTGAGCCTCTACACGCCCATCAAAGCCTGTGTGACTGGGAACGTCATGGGAGAGCCAACAACTGTTCTGGCGACTGTGAATCAAACAATGAGAGCCAAGAAAAAAGAAGTTAAAACAGGACATGAAAGGCTCGAAGCTTGCCTTCGAAGTAAGCTGTTGCAGATTTGTATTTCTGCCCATCAAACACCACACCATGACCACATGCACGATCATGTTTACACTGACACATCGGCTCAAGATTGTGTTATTTATTACCTGTGTGGCTACTTGGTGCGCTCAGTTGGCAAGCACACAAAGTGTGAGCCCTGCATGGATGACATTCAGGGAGAGTCAAACGAATGTTCAGAGGCCTACCTCACGCTCGCGAGGGAATTCAGGGAAGGAAGCCTAAAACACCCATCGCGCAGAATGTTCGCAATGTTCAAGAGTGTCGAGGGCAAGATTGCTTCCGCACTGACGGCTGACGACCTTTGTGGGGACATAATGTGGAACCTCCTCGACGCCCTAGAGGGCTGCGCAATCGCAAGGCTAGGGTGCAATGACCACAGTGATGTGTTTACTGTTGAGCTCCTTCGGTCATATGTTGTTTTGCGCATTCACTTCTTTGCTAAGGACACATGTAAGAATCTCAGTGTTTCGGAAAAAGTTGCTACCGCCAGGAAGAAGGCCAAGTTGCTTTAAAGGGGTAGTCTGCAGTTTCTTTTAGCCACCCAGACTAACTACATTTTCTGAATATATGTGCTTCCCTCTTCCTTTTATGCTATTTTGTTTCTTTAAATTTAAGTAGCCACTGAGAAAATTTTTTCACACTTACCAGTGGTGTGACATCACTGTCAGGCAGGCCTGCACGTCAATCAAACAGTCTAAGATACCAACTATACTGTGTATGTTCTTTGTTCTGTAGCGATATTCGCCAGCATTTATTTCACACAATCACAAGATACATGTATTTGTTAGTTTATTAAAATTGTTGTGGGAGTACTTGAAATGGGCCTGGTTTCTAGTAGTCATTGGATTGAATTCAGCATTATTACAGTGACTAAAACAAAGCACAAAGGTACAATATTAAGAGCTTTCTGCTGTTTAGATATCTCTCCATGTCCCCGGTGGAAATCTCGTATGGCCAGTGTAAGTTACAAGAATGCCTAAACATACACTTGAAAGCAGAACAAATGTTGCGGTCACCAACAAACCTTTTTAGGTACGTAGGTTGCAGAGTTCCTCAACCAGGGCAAGAGAATATCAAATTGTTTACACTACCGAACTTTATTTACAAAGAAAAACATATTTAAAAGAATCAAAGTGAACGTAGGCAGCCTTTTTGTTAGAAGGTTCAATTTTTAGAGCGTGGTGCCGTATGTTGTGTTTCTCAGTAGATCGTTTTCGGAAGACCGCTCTCGGTCCCGGCCCGTGCTTCGAAGCATGATTAGAAGGTGCAGCACGCACTTCCTCTGCCAAGAGCGGCGCGAAAAGTGCGATGCGCTGAACCCCCTATTAATGAAGGATTTTAAACTTTTAATAATTTGTTTTCGAAGGCCCACTTTCGCTCCGGGTTCGTGCTTCAAAGCGTGCTTCGAACGTGCAGCACGCATTTCCGCTACCAAGAGCGGTGCAGCAAAATATGATCTACTGGAACTCCTAATGTTGAATATTGTTAATGCTCGGTTTACCTTTTTTTCGTGGTATTGGCAAAAAAAGCATTCCGCTTGCGAGCCCTCTCGTCAAAAAATGTACAATTTGAGATGAATTTATTATTACTAGACCGATCGCTAGCGAAGGGTTCGCAGCGGAGTCCGCAGGAACATGCAGGTGCAGCAGACGACGCGGAAAAACCGATCGTGCGTCGACAGCAGCGCCACCGCTTCGCCCGCTACCGCAGCGGACCGCGCTCCCCCGGCAGAGGCTGCCTCAGTTACCAAACTGAGCCCCTCTAGTAACGTTGACCTAACGGAAGAATTTTGTGACTTTGGTTCCTTCTAATTAACCCGACGTTCTCTGCAGGAAACACCCACCTTTCGTGAGCTCACTCTGTTGTGCTAAGCTGATTTGTACGTCGTGTCTACAAGACGTCTTGATGTAAGCCTGTGGTAGACACATACTGGCAATGTCCATTTTGATCATTTGGGTTGCGTGATCATGGGTATAACGGACAATGCATTTTCGCTCTGCATTATTCGGTCAACTGACCGAAGGAAAACCAAGGAGCAGATGTGATGATTTAGGGGAGGTCCTTAAGGCGAAGAAGATTTATGTAAGAATGAATTGACTCCAACATAAAATGAAGCGTAACTCGCGCCGCGTAGGGAGCTGGTGGCCGCTGACAGAATAAACCTGGTCCGGAATTCGATCACGGGACCCCTCAAAGACTAGTGGAGCGGTCTACCGACTGAGTTAATCTTGAGCTGGCGGTCAGTAGAGCATATGGATGTTAACAATTGTCACGTTTCTTGATCGTAGTCACCGCAATGGTAAAATCAAATGTTAAATTAACCTTTTTTTTTTAGCGGACATTTGTTGTTTAATATTTATTTACTTTGGCAAAAACCAATGACGTTCTCCGGTGTCATCGCCTTCCATGGCCCCGTTGGGGTATTCAGTGGGCGCTGGCAAAGCATCCGAACCCCAGATACCTAGTTTGTAGGATTAAAGAAGAGCGGATGTGCTCAAGATACTACAAATCAAGATTTTATTCCACAGTTTTGATTTACAGGTAACTGAACTTATTCATCGGTCGCAAGTGGACAACGGGGGTTTCCCCAGGCAATAAAAGATAGTTATTTTTTTGTATAAATCAGTGGAGGCATTCGGTGATGGTAAAGAGTGATACGTTTATTGCCGTTCATTCCATTCTCGAGTCTTCATAAACACTCCTAGGTGGCGTTGAGTTGCAGGTCCAGAATACCTTCATCCGGCATTTTCAAACATTCAGATTCTGTAAAAAAAGAGTTTAATTGTAACATTAGGGACACCAGGAATATCTGAAACATACTATAGTCCTTTGCAACTCAACAAGGTAGGGCGAGGGTAAGACGGGCCGGGAGGAGGAAGCAGACGGAACGCTAAAGTAAGGATGAGGTTTCCCCTCTCTTCTCCATCGTTCCGTCTGCTTCACTTCCCCGGCCCCCGCCTTACCCTCGCCCTACCTTGTTGAGTTGCAACGGACTATAGAACATTGAACCTGTCTCATCAACAAGTCTACATATATATATATATATATATAAAAAAAAAACAGATGCAAAATCTTAATGGTTTGTTATACCGTTGTCAGTTGAAATCTTATGGTATATAATGCACCATATAATTCATATCTTCAGTTTACCAGAATGATAATGAGTGCCAAATTTTATGTTTGTTCTATATACTCACTTCTTGAAGTCGCAATAAAATTATCATAGCATGTTATTTATAACATTGCGTTGTGTACTTACACTTCTTGTAGAAACCACCGTAGCCGAGACCGCCGAGTCCATAGCCGTAACCGAGCCCATAGCCGGACAGACCATATCCGTAGCCAAGGTTGTGACCGTAGCCGAGACCGTAGCCGTAGCCAAGACCATGGCCGTAGCCGAGGGTAGAAACGACTGGTGCGTGGTGGACGCTAGAGTAGGAGGAGGTCAAGGGTGCTGCCACGGAGTAGCCGCCATAGCCCAGGTATCCGGCGAAGGCGCAGGTGGCCAGAGCCAGGACAAGAACGCAACGGAACTGCAGAAAGAATACGGCGACAGAAAGTGCAGTTAAAATTATGTATTTGGGAGATTTTATAATGCACGGACAATAGAATATTTGAAAGATGGAAAGTTTTCACCTGATTTAGCATAGGCCTGCTGGGTTTTGCTTTGTGACATCTTACGTAACTCTGAGTTTCGGTAATTAACATTTTATCCCTGACTGACCTCGCGCTCAGTTCTCTAAGAAGTTGAAAAGTATTCAAAAGTAGTTTCAAAAAAGTTCAAAACGAGCACATAGATGTTATTGTGAATATTACAGAGTTTCTCAGTTTGACCAAACGACTGATAAAGCACAATACCACGGCCGCTTCTCCGACAAGATAGTAGTTATGAAAAAAAAAAAAAGGCCACCTATGGCATAAATGCCATGATATTGCTTAGAGTATCTCCGTAAGTGAAGGTTAGAGGTGGGTTGTTTGAAAACATGCGACTGCGCAGAGATATGAATGTTCATATCCGGTGTGAACAAGTGATCTATACGTAGAATAAATGTGAGCACCGAGGCGGAATCTGCCAACAGCGTTGCCGTAAATTGTGGCGGAGAAGTGATAAAGGCAAAAGTGGCACACTTGAACCGTTTGCTAAAAAATAATAATCGTTTGGTTAATATGATAATTAATATATCTTCACTATATTACTTGCCTTAATTTGTTAATTTTGATTGCTAAATCACATTCAAAGGCAGAAACTCACCATGATAGAACTTTGTAGTACTGCTGAAAAAGCTCGAACTGAATAACCTCTCGATGCCAGCCTTTTTATACCAGTAGGCGAAGTTCGATTCAATGTTTTCGTCCTCTTACATTTCACTCTCTTACAATTAAAACAGTATATTACAAATTCGGCTTTGAGCTTGTTTAATAAAATAAACACGCACTGCTGAGATTTGTTGATGCAATATGTTTTGTTATTCCCCATACGTGGCTTAATTTACATCGGCCACCGAAATTCTTTTTCTGCTCTGTTTCTTTTAACGCAAAAACGCACCACAAACTTTGAACATGCTTATGTTCAGTGGTTTGCTCAACTAAGTCCTGATTGCGATGCATGTCACGTTGTTAAGCCGAGGAGTTTCATAAGAATTTCGAGCTTCGTTCGGAAATCGGAATTCCTTCTGCAGAACGCATCGTTCAGTACCGTTTGAGTTAAAACGAGGGAGGAAGTTGGGTGTCGAAAGATATATATATATATATCTATGTCTCTTTTTATTGTCACGCAAATCACTGAAAATATTTCTTTTTCACACGGATTGATGCAAATAGTAGTATAATATTCCCACAATCAATTCATTGAAGTGTTTTTTAAATTAGGAATTGTTTTTCCTTCAGTTGCTCCTTCGAATGTATCCGGATTCGAACACCAGCGAGATTATTTATATGTTACTTGTTAAACGTTGTCGTCAGAGAAAAGTCTTATAGGGTCCATAAAAGAATAGAATGTGTTTTTTTACCAGTTTCGTTAGGATTCGCGTGTCAAAAAAATTAATTTTACGCGAATTTTTTTAAGCAATATTGACAGCGCGAGATTTATTTTATATTTTGCGGTCAAAGTCCACGACGTCACAGAATGGTCATACGCTCTTTCCACCTGAACGAAATGGTCACACACTCTCTCCACCTCAACGTGATGGCCAAGCCGATCCAGCTGTCCTCCACGCGCCCGAAATGCCGAGAAAGAAAACTACTGGAAAGGAGGTGACTACCGACTAAATCACGCTCTCGCGCCGTCAATATTACTCTAAAATATTTTGTTTCGCGTAAAATATATATATATATATATTTTGACACGCGTGCCTAACTAGAGTTTATTTATTTTGTTTTCTTTTCAGGAGCCCTTTAAGTTTTAATAGTTGATTGGTTTTTGACTGCAGGGATTAACACGAATTTAATTGTGTTTCTGGTAATGTAGTTCCTTGTCTCGCTGTCAAAGGGGGCGGACTTACGGGTCATGCATTTGGGGGGGGGGGGGGGGGGGGGGTGGGGCGGGGGGGGGGGTGTCTGCCGAGAGATCTGACGTTGCCAAGGTCTATTTTGTTAAGATAATATATCGTATTTCACCAACTAAACAATTTCTACTAAAAATGCTGGTGTACGTCGTTTTTCCTATAAAAAGGTTGCCCTTGGGGCTAAAGGGGGGGGGGCGGGGCGTGCCGTCCTTCTTCTATTCTTAAATCCGCCTCTACTAGTCAAACATAATATAAGCATTCTGTCAGCCTGTATGTTTTATGTAACTTTAACTTTGTGCTCTCCAGGATCAGTGTCAACGATAATTTGCGTAACTAACACCTCGGCAATCACATGCCTCCATGAATGGAAACTAAGCGCAGCATTTTTCAGCTTTATTCAATCACTGCTGCCTTTAAGATCCACATTTTCCAATTAGATATTTCGGACAATTACACGGTACGCCTTGCTCGCTGCTTTTAACAATACCATCACAACGCTGATAGTTATGTACTATAACTACTCGGACAAATACTAACTTCGCATGATAGCGAAATTGAAATAATGGTGCCAAAGTATTCCAAAAATACGTACGTTGCAAACAAAGTTGTAATAATTCGCCTCAAAATCAACGCGTTTGCAATTTAGTATGGATTTTGCATCAAAATAAAGACAAATAAATTCTGTAGTGGCGCATAAAAGAAAACGCAATTTTAGTTGTGGCAATTGGCGACAGAAACTAGTTTACGAAGATAGATGCAACGCAATGGTAAATCGACGAAAGGAAACGCCTCCCCAGGTTGCAGAAATTGTTCAAGTTCACAAAGTCAGAAAACATCACGTGCGTTCATCATTAGCAAACCAATTATATAAGACAGTAGAAAAAGAAAAGAGGCGTGCTTTGGTTTACAAATTGTGCTTGCCTTGTGCCCACATCTGATCCATTGAATGCGATTTTCTTAAGAAGCAAGTAAAATACTCTAAACGAAAAAAAATATCTCGCGGTAAAAAGCAATTTAAAGAATGTGAAGAGCTGCGATATCAGTCTACGGGATAGCATTCTATATACGTACCTACCTGCAATGAAATCCTGAAGAGGGCGTAGTCACATGGGTGTCCGTGTGGCCTAATGGCTCGTGTAGCGCAATGGCCTTGACGATTCTCACATAAAAGAGGTGCCCTCACAGGCTGTCTCATCTGTTCGAGCTTTCTCAGCAAGACCACCACTTCCAATCATGGTATGTTTTCCCTTGAAATCCGTCGTACCCAACTTCTTCGCACTGGTATCCCGTTCTTTATGTAATATTACATTGCCTTCAAATTTCCCTAAATATGCATATTACAATTATGTACTGGAAGAAAATGGCGTTGAATAATTATTGTTCACACTGAAAATTATGTTTACGCACAAGCACCCCCTCCCCCAAAAAATAAAAAATGAAGACGGCAGTCGGTTTTTCAGCGTGTCGCAGCGCAATACGTTGACAAACTGATTTCCGCGAACCTCTTAAAGTGGGTTCAAAGCATAAGTTTACACAATGTAGTACGTTAAAAAGACATTTCAGTGCCCGAAACAATTCTTTGACTTTCGTTTCTCTCAGGTCCTCTAATTTAGGAAATAAATACACTCTCTTAACTTACATGTTGCTGAGTCTAGTCAGCCTTTGTTAGATAATCTGGAAAAACGTTCGCAATATGAAGTTTTGCTGGAAAGCGAATAGATGTAAACGATAAGTTATCTGCATTAAATGTGAATCTCTTTTAATCCAAACTGCAAAACAAAACAAATAGATTTAACCCTTTCGTCTTTATATACTTCATAGAGAAAGAAACACCTATGCGTGGCGTATCTGGTCGATTTATTCACTGTACGATCTGAACAGACATAAAAACAGTATTCTTCACTTTGTTGATATGTTCATATTTATCGCTACCGTGGTATGCCAGTATTACCTGCAAGGATTTGCAAGGAAGTACAATTTGACTCCGCTGTATCATATTCGTAACCTCACACTTTTCCAGTTCCGTTGCGTTCTTGTCCTGGCTCTGGCCACCTGCGCCTTCGCTGGCTACTTGGGCTACGGCGGCTACTCCGTGGCTGCCCCCTGACCTCCTCCTACTCTACCGTCCACCACGCTCCAGTCGTTTCTACCCTCGGCTACGGCCACGGTCTTGGCTACGGCTACGGCCTCGGCTACGGTCACAACCTTGGCTACGGATATGGTCTGTCCGGCTATGGTCTCGGCTACGGCTATGGACTTGGCGGTCTTGGCTACGGTGGTTTCTACAAGAAATGTACGTTTCTTTTTTTCATTTTGAATTTAGTTTTATATTAAGGAATTGAAGGAATTGAAATCTGAAGGGGAAAAATTTGGACCTGTAAATATTGATGTCGGTAACTAAAAAAGGAGCTTCAAAACACGTAAAAATACACTATACTTCGTTTCAGCTTAGGTCCGAGCGCGGCCGATGTTATGAGCCGAAGGGCCAATCAAAAAGCGAAAGAGGCACAACGTCATGGCGTGCTCTCTGCAGTTGATAGGACCAGCCGGTATTCGCCGTCTCTCCGTGCGTGCTTCTCCGCCGGCTAGTCATATCAAGTGCACAGAGCACGCCATGACGTTGCGCTTTTGCGCAGTTTGATTGGCCTTTCGGCCCATAACGGCGGCCACGCTCGGACGTAGGTGAAACGAACTATAGTCTTGTTCAATATTCTTACACCTTATGCACCATCTATGATTAAGAAGCACATGTAATTTTAAAACTCGTATCGGGTGTAATTCGTTATCTAATTTTCTGCACTGGCGGAGGATGACGTGCATTTTGAATGATTATGCCCTATCGCATGAATGAAATTCATATTGCATCAAAGTCTATATAACCCTTCTATAAAGTCATGGACAATCACTTATGAAAATGACAAGCAAGAAAACACCATAATCTAATACCACTTATGTGTGACTTTTCATGTGATATCACGAAATCATTGATCCCAAAGAAAGAACTTTCTAGATATTAAAACTAAGAAAAAAGAAGAAAGAGTAAAATATACAGATATTCAGCTCTTCCGCCAACTCTTTTTAGGTAATAAAAAATTACTTTTAATAATTTGGCTTATTGAAACTTAGTACTAATTATTTTTATCGTTTCCTTGCAGAAACTGAACTTCTGATTAGTGTCCATAGGTTACGGTGACAAGGGCGCTCCAAAAAGGACGAGCAAAAAGCATTGAGCAAATTCAACAAGATCCCCGGACGACTACATAATTGAAATCAATATTATTAGGTTAATTTGTGTCCAACTTAGTTACTTAATATAAAAATGTTTTTGAAGTCAATGCCAGTGGTCACTCTGTTTTGGAAATAAAGATCGTTTGATATCTGATCAAGCACTTTGTAAATCACTCATGTATTTGGCTGTTGAACGCCCGTTTATTTGTACAACGTTATTTGCGAATAAAGATGATCCGCTCAGAAATATGCTGGATATCGTTATTAACTGTCGGATAGAAATGTAAATCCCGTTTAACCAATAATGCAGAACAGTAGGTATGTAAACGAAAGAGCGCAATGATTACCATTTCCGGAAACTAATGCCACAATAAGTTTTACGTAGTCAATCTGGAGAAAATTTGAAATTCCACTGGTCACTTTTCAAGACATCCGAAGACTGTTTTAGAGGTTAATCTAAAGTGAGTTTTGGATTGCGAGCGGATTTGTAAATCATTTTAAATGTGACAGGTAGGTATATACGCGTACGTTTCCGTGCGAAAAGAATAATGTCAGTAGACTGGAATGAAAATGTTGCAACCTTTAGTTGTAATCATGATGTGCAAATGCTTATCGTTTGCATTACATTTAATACTAAAAATTCCCAGAAGGACGGAATACTTAATGTACAAATCACGGACTATTTCGAAAACCAGTCTGTCTCCTAGAGCTATCGACTAGCGAAATTAATTTACGTCAGAAGACAATCTTTCTGTGCACTGTTTGCGTGTTTATTTGTCACGGCTTGTTAAAATGCTTGGCTAGCTCCGTTGAGTATGGCTCTAAAAATGATGCGTGTGCCACATTTAACTCGGGATATCCAACGCAATACCATAAAGAAATGGCAATATTGCCATGTGCCTATCTTGTCGAAGTGTGCTCACCAGAGTTTACAACCCACTAAAAATTGCTCCCCCTAACGAATGTGACTGAGGCGGTCCCAAATCACTACCGTAATGACGTTACAGGGATACCTTCAGGGTGCTAGTAAACACACTAAAACGGGTACTGGCAATACTAACAGCACAATGGAGATAAGTTTGCGCGCAACAAATTTGAATCAAGACGCCCATTCAGGACTCAAGCGCAGAGAAACATCAAATTACATACTAACTAAATAACGCACGAAACCGGAGTCGCATCCGTATGGCTGCTGCATCTTGTTTAGTATACTTGAGAATTGAAAGATATTAATGCGCAAATGACTGCACCAACAATTAGGTTACAAGTATGTTGCTTTGTTCTCCATAATATTTTGCATAAAGCATTCTATCTCGAAGTTCAAGGAATCTATCTTCAAGTGAAAAGAACTGGTAAAGGTAAGAATCATTTTACGTGGTCGCTGAAAAACTTCCACTACAACTGTTTGACGCGGGTATGTTCTCGCTTCCTGCTCATGTGCAGGGACTGCACATCATACATACTTCTTAAACTCTTCTGAAATTGTCTTCCACTCAACGGTACTCTACATCGTAATTATAAATTGTTTTCTTTTTTACTCAACCTAAGGGCGTTGGAACGGTGTAGCCACGAATGTATGTCCTTCGAGCACCCTTCCCACACCCTGAACGGTGGAAATATTTTAGTGTGCCTAGCTGCCGCACGCATTGCACTGTATGAACAGTCAGCTCTATTTATTTATTTGTTTATTTATTTATTTTACCCTCGGGGCCCGAAGGCATTACGGAGGGGAGAGGCGTTAGGCAGGGAAAATATAACAATTCAGCAATACTAAAACAAATAAAAAGTGAACAAACAGGTCAGAAATCAGCGCAAAAATGGTTATTTATGGCACTTCGAAAAAGATTAGAGTCTGTTATGGCAGCAATTAAACCGGGAAGGTGGTTCCATTCTTGAGCTGTGCGTGGTAGAAAAGAGGAATGAAATGCGTTGGTTAATGAGCTTGGGACTCCAACTTTGTGTTGGTGATCTACACGAGGCGAGATGTAATAGGGGGAGTTATGAAATGGTCGCGTAATAGGGGATTATGAAAATAAATTTTATGAAAAAGGCATAAGCGTGAAATTTTACGGCGAAGTGAAAGAGATGGTAAAGATAAATTATTCTTCATTGACGAGACACTGGCGGTGCGGTGATAGTTCGATAGAATGAAACGAGCTGATCTATTTTGAATGGATTCTAAAGCAGTGATGAGGGTAATCTGATCGGGATCCCAGATGGAGGCTGCATACTCCAGCTTAGGTCTTATTAATGTTTTATAGAGGACCAATTTAAGTGAAACAGGTGCCAAAGAAAAATTCCGTTTTAAATAACCCAGCATGCAGTTAGCACGATTAGTAACATATTCTATATGGGGTTTCCATGAAAGGTTAGAAGTTAAGTTAACACCAAGATATTTGTATGACGACACTTGTTCTAAGGAGTTGCCATCAAGGTAGTAAGAAGGACTCTCACTAGACTGACGGGTTACTCTCATGTGTTTACATTTACTAGTGTTTAGTTTCATTAGCCACAACTCACACCAACGAGAAACAGAGTTAATATCAGACTGAAGTGTGAGCGTGTCTTGGTTATTTCGGATTTCACGGTATATTACGCAATCGTCGGCATAGAGACAGACGGATGATGACATATTAACTGGTAGGTCGTTAATATAAATTAAGAATAGTAAGGGGCCTAGAACAGACCCCTGGGGAACACCAGAGTTTACTGACGCAAGTGGAGAGTTTTCATTATTGACTGTTACAAATTGCGAACGATTAGTAAGAAAAGAATGAATCCATGCAAGAACGTTAGGGTCAATGTTAAGTTTAGCAAGTTTCAATAGTAATAGTTTATGACACACTTTATCAAAAGCTTTTGCAAAATCCAAGAAGATGCAGTCCACCTGGGAGCCTTGGTCAATGAGAGAATGAATGTCGTGAGTGAAAGATAGAAGCTGAGTTTCACATGACAATGATTTACGAAATCCGTGCTGAGCTGTGGTGAAAAAATTATTCATTTCTAGGAAGTTTACAAGATGGGAAAATATGATGTGCTCGAGAAGTTTACATGGGATGCTGGTTAACGAAATGGGACGATAGTTATGAGGAGAATGTTTGTCACCAGCTTTTGGAATAGGGACCACCTTCCCCACCTTCCAGTCCGAGGGTAGGTCACCCTCTTGGAGTGACTGTTCGAATAATTTAGCAAGAATAATTGAAGAATATAACTTGGTGCTTTTAAGAAATTTTGAATTAATGCCGTCCACTCCTGAAGAAGAAGACAATTTCAGCCCATCTATAATCTTAACTATACCAATAGGGTCAACAAGAATAGCATCCATTGGTAAATAACCGGCACACACAATTGAAGGGTAGCTTATGTTACTAATATCGGAAAATGATTCAATAAACACATTATTTAGTATATTAGCGCAGTCATCACTAGAGGCACTATCACCACTTGACGTTTTGAGTAAAATTGAAAAAGTGTCTTTTTTGTTGACAGTGTTCCAAAACTTTTTGGGGTCATTTATTAACATATTTGGGAGAGTATTTGAAAAAAAAATTGATTTCGCATCTTCAATTGCCTTTTTATATACTTCTGCGGACAACTGATACGCAGCCCAGCGATGCCCACACGTTGAAAACTTTGCAGCACGATACAAGCGTTTTTTTTTATTTGATAACCGTTTTAGGGCTTTCGTAAACCATGGTGACTGGGTATTTTCGAATATATTTCTTAGTGGGACATGCTTGTTGATAAGAGAGATAAATTTCAACTTTATGATATTCCAGTTATCTTCGACAGAACGCCCCGAAGAAGTTGTTAGATACTGGTTCAAGAAAATGGCAAGGTCATTGTTAATTTGCTCAAAGTTGGCCCTTCCGTAATCACGAATTTGTTTTGGCTGAAAAGTGGGTCTCGTTACCGACGCTTTTAAAGAAAAATGCAGCACTTTGTGATCACTAATCTCGGGCAGATATGTTATGGGAGTTGCATATTCAGGATGATTAGTCAAAATGAGGTCTAATACATTGGCTGTCGACTGGGTAACTCTGGTGGGATGGAGAACAAGTTGTGAAAGGCTAAAATCTAGACATAGGTTAATAAACGAAATACATTCCTCAGAATGTACTTTTACACAAGGAACGTCGTTTGACCATGATATAGATGGGAAATTGAAGTCGCCGAGAAGAAAAATGGGAGCACCCGGAAAACGCACCATAATGGTGTTAAGTGTATTATGTAACGCTTCGACAAATGGCAACGAATACGAAGGTGGCCGATAACAAACTCCCATAATCCACTTCTTATGGTTAACAAGCAGGCCAACCCACGTTATTTCCAACTCGCATATAACGTCCACAGAAAAGGATTTGATATGATCAGCGATTGCAATTAACACTCCACCGCCACATCTTTCCTGTCTATCATGTCTGTAAACATTGAACGTTTTGTTTCCATCGAACAGTTCACAGTTTTGTATTTTCCCGGAAAGCCACGTTTCGGTTAGTACAATGACATCAGCATCGGTGGTATCTACAATGGAACACAATTCGTCGCGTTTTTTCAGGACACTTCTTATGTTGGTGAAAACAACAGAAATATCCGAAGACCGTGACACGCATGCCCTACCCCTCGACAGATCCTATATCTGCGAGGGCGCCTGATTAGAACTCCGAGCAAATGATGACGGTGATTGAGTGGCGGTTGTCTGCGCGTTGGGGGCTGCAGACAGTCGAGAAGGACCGAGCTCATAAATTTCATTAGTTGTTTGATCGATCGCGTAACACTTGTTATTAATATGCAGTTTGTTGTAGCGCAGTTTAAATACACCTCCGTTTGCTTTACCAAATTCAATTAACTGCTTTCTGGCATTGCGTGTGGCGAGCGAGAAATCCTCGCTGACTGAGATACGGAGTGCTTTTAATCCAGTTCTAGTGAGTAGTATTTGATCTCTTAGTTTGAATGACGCAAACTTTACAATGATTGGTCGGCATTTGTTTTGTGTAAAATTTCCTAGCCGATGAGCACGAACTATCGAGTCACCCGTGATTTGTACATTGAGTGATGTTTGAAAAATACTCAAAATTCTTGCTTCAGTCTGCGCCCACGTCTCAGATACGGTGTCGCTAACCCCAAAAAATATTAAATTATCTCGACGAGATTGGTCTTCCGCCTCGTCAAGCCGTGCCTTCAAGACGCGGTTTTCCTTTTGTGCGTTATTAGCAATACCTCTCGCCTCGACTACCGTGGTTTTAAGCTGCTCTACATTTAAGGCATTGGATTCCACTGTGACGAGTCTCAAGTTCATATCAGCTACAGTAGCACGCAGTGATTCCTGGTTTTGTTTAATTTCGTTGATGGAGGATAGGATTCCTGATTGGGATTCGCCGGAATTTATTGATGTGTTTGAATATTGTATTTATGCTTCATTCTTTAATTTTAATGGCCGCTACTCATTGACTGGTTGTTCTGTCTGATTGTGAAATAAAATTAATGACGTCTTTATATAGATATAAATGGCAGGCCTGGAATTTATCAAAAAACATTTTCGATCTTTGCGTATGGCGAAGGTTAAAACAACCTGTTGAACAAAGGAAGAGGTTATGAATTTGCATTGCGTTTATGCTCACATCGAGTATGGGTAAATGCCGGGCATACTCTGCAACACTGGGTATTGATATGATGATTTAGTATTGGCAATGACAGGAGATGAACAGTTCGTGAAATGTTCTGGCGACATTAACCGGAACAGACTGCCTTTCTGCGTGGAAATCCTGTCTGTGATTGAAGAAGCTGGCTCGCGTACTTGATGACAATCATTGTACTCATCACGGATGATGGTAAACCAGACTGAATTATTTTACATTGTGGCAAAGGTTTATTACCGTTTATATTAGCGATTTTATGCTCACTCAATTAACGAATTTGTTGAAATCATATGACACTTTAATTGGTGATATTGATATGTTCCATTATTGACGATGGCAGGAGTCAATTGATTTAACAAATGTTCTTGCAGCATTATGTGATGTTGCTACAGTAATCGCAAATATGATTTGAAGAAACAAACTCGCGTAACGAGCAAATGTTGACATATGCGATTTATTCGACGAAACTGACTGGAGTCATACAGTTCTTTGAACAGAAGAGGTTTAGATTTACTGTTGATGCCTGATATACTCTTTCAATTTAGTTGGTTGTTTTTGAGTACTGCAAATATTATATTATTTGAATCTTACGTCAAAATCAATATAAAAAATTATCATCAAATGAAGATTTAAACAGTAAAAAATATTATGCTGATGTGGATTGCTGCTATTGCGAAGCGCCATACACTTTCAGTAACAAAAAAAATACATAGTCTGGACAATATATTACTCACTTTCCTGCGCCTAAATTGTGCAATACAATCTTATTTGATTTTTGGCGTTGGTGTGTTTTATTTATGGAAGTTAATGATATATTGTTCACGTATGTGAGCAGTCAAAACATTTCATAATTGTATACAATTTCTGCTACTGTATATTATAAAACCTATTACAAAACATCAACCATCAACCTGCTGTCGATGGCATATTCTTGACGATAGAGATTTCTGGTGGTAGAAATTCATTAATTTTCTACACATGCGCAGCGGTGGTGATATCTCGTATTTTCCCTTAATCGTTTTCGCCGTTTAAACCTTTTCGTCTGGTGTCTCAACAAACCGTAACTTTAGCTAATACCGCCGCAATTAGCACCCAGTCACCTGATGCGGGAAATCCCCTTTATTTCATTCAGGGTAACAATGGATGTCTTCACCCTCAGACAGACAGACATGCAGGTACAGTGAACTTCACGATATAGTTCACTATGGCTAATGCCTAATTATTCCTATACCGCTTTTTCCTCTTCTTCAGTGTTTTCTCTGGTTATATTTCTTATGGCAGCTCGGCTTCGTCATGGCGGCATCTTCAGCTCATTTAGCCTGATTATGGGTAATTAGTCTGTATTTGCTGTCGTTAAAGATTCTCTCGTGCAACAGTCCATCTATGAAAAAACTCAGACGTCTAAAAACCCTGTAACAAAAAAAAAGTACAGGCGAAAGGTGTCTGACGAGCTGGCCAGATGAGGTGATAACGCTGTGTTAGAGACGTTTTGTGTTTGTCCTTGACGCAATCCTTAGCGCTAGCAGTATTAAAAAAATAGTTTATCATGTTTTTTTAGGCGATCGCAATACAAATCGTCGTTTTGCGCAAAACCTCAGGTTAAACGTAGTCCATCTTTCTGGTCATTCTTACAGATGGCATTATTGGTAAAAGGTCACTTTTGCCAGGTGGCGAGTCTGATTTATCATCTAAGCCCCTCCCTCATTTAGTCCCCAGGTTCGTGGCCATGCCATTTTTTATAATCTTGCGACCTGTTCCAATATGGCATTTATTTGGTTGTGACGGCGTTCGCCTGTGGTAGTCATTTAATAAAAATGAATGTTGCGCCTGGTGCATTTAACGAAGATGGTGTGAAAGACCTGGCACACCAGCTCAGGCTCATGGGTAAATGCCTGCGGGCAAGGTCTGGTTCAATGCCCTCTCTGTTGATCTGGATGGTATGTTACCGACAAAAACGTGCATATGATATCATTAGTCTTGATTGATTCTTTTCGAAAATCGTCGTGCAGTTGTTCTTTCAGCGTCGTAAGTTACATTACAGTTCTGACAAAAAATGACAGTGCAGTTGATTATTTAAATGGTATTCCGCCTTTCAGTTACTTTTTCTACAACAAAAAGTGAGCGTAAGAAAACGACCCTCACCGGTTTCTTTGCCAGTCCAGCTCACCTTTTTCGCTTTGTGGCTTCTCTCCCCAACTTCATCACAACGACTGCTCTCTGCGCAGGCCATAAGTGGCGTTCCTCTTTGCTTTCAATAGCATCCCCTATCGCCCGGTAGCACCAAACGCAAACTGCCAGCTCATTGAAGTGGTTGCTTTTCAGTTTCTCATAAAGTCCGCCGGATACAGAATGGCATAGCTGCGCCCACAGCCAGACACAATGATTACTAACACAGACAGCCAAAACATCGCAAGGCTTAATAATCGGTCCTGCTGCCGCCGTCGCCATCGTTGTTCAATCTTCGGCAGAGGTCGTTAAACCGTCCGCTGTATCCCTTCATGGAGCACCATCGTACTGGAAACGTTCCTCGCCAATATAAGAGTCTTGCATTTAACTGTATGCGATAACCCAATAATCGCAGCCATCCGGATCTACCTTCTCTTGTTACTGGCATATTTCAAACCAGACAACTTATTTTCCGTTTTCGGCGCAAACACATCAGTGGTGGTATAGTTGAACACTAATTTCTTGATATGTGATTAACAAATCTCGGTATAAAAACGGCTCATAATACCCATCCTGAAACGGCTCAGATCGCTCACCAGAACGGGAAGAGGGGGGTGTCAAAGGGAAATCGCTCATTTCACGGACCAAGATGGCGACCACGGGGGCTTGGCGTTACTTTCCCCAGGATCAGTGACTAGGTTTATGGAGGCCCCTGGACATATTTCTGTTTGTACCAGCATGCCAGAAACAAACCCCGCGCAAACAGCAGTAAATTGTGCTTCGACTGGCCGGCTACATGAGTAAGTGGCGCAAATCAAAATACGAAACTTGCGCAGTACACCCCTACTTGTATTGTTAATTTTTCACGGTTGGTTCCCCCGATTAAAAAGCGTTTGCGCTGAAAAAGAAAAACCGCAACAGATGGTGCTTCACGATGCAGATGTAAGTGTTGACTACAACTGAAACTGTTTGGTCATCGTTTTTTCATATAATCTACATTGCTATATTCGGGTCGTGACTCGCGAAAAATAACGTATTCACAAGTTAGTGCAAGGCCAACTTGACACTCGAAATGTCGGAACAGACCATTTGGAAAGTGCAAGGAATAGCTAGATTGGCATATACATTGTTATGTATTCATAAAAAAACTGGAAAGAAACGACAGAAGTAACTTCATTGCTGATCGTTAACGGAAAAAATAGAACTACAGTTACGAGGATTTTTACATTTTTAAAAAGTAACTCGTTAAGTTGAAGATTACCAAAAAAGTAACGAAATTACAGTAACACGTTACTAGTAACGCGTTATTACTAAGACTTTAAGTATCACTACCGCGTGGTGCACGTTAAAGAATACTGGCTAGATGTACTGGGCTGGCCCCACCCGGAAAGTCCTCCCAGTCTTTTCACTTTATCAGAGCGAACGCTGGAGAAGGCAACTGGACTCGCCTCCTCCTCTCGCCCCTTTCCGACATTCGCTGGAGTGGAGATATTTACCGAAGGAGCTTATTGCCGTTTTCTTAACCTGCTGCTATGGCGCCTGGAACGTCAGCGACCGGTGTGTTTACTACCGCGTCGAAAAAGTGGTCCCTCGATTTCCGCCTGGTGAACGTCTGGAAGCGTCATGCTGTCGCCTGTCGCGATCCTGGCGGCGTCCCAACAGCTGTGGTGTACGTGGCAGACGCCTGTTCTGCGCGCGTAGCTCTCCCCAGTAACAGTCCACGGAAGCCTGGGCAGCCAGGAGCTGAGACGCCGTGACGACAGCGACACTCACATCTGCTCGTGACCTTTGCCGGAACTTTTGCGACCAACCACCAGGATCGCGACATCCGGCGGCGTAACACTCCGGCTTCTGTGGCCACGGTCGGATATGCGTTTTAGGCACCGCGCTTGCTACAGAGTATGGAGCAAAAATAGTATATGTTTCGGGGTGACGATACTTGAGCCATCTTCGTGCTCGAAAGCAATCTTGCTACTTACCCCATGGCTCGGATCAACATAATAACGCTTTTCTGTCCTCCAGAAACGTTAAAGCAATTTATCGGACAAAAACAATATCGCTTGAGCGCCCTCGCAGCGTAAGTCGAATTTTCGTGTCGTATCTACCCCTAATTCCGCCCCCTCTGTACTAAGCACCAAAATTTTGCGCCCACAGATGAATGGGATGCATTTGCAGTAACCTAAGCGTATAGCTGAGTTGCCCCACAAACTGGCCATTTGCGTAGGCTCCAGCACTGGACGGTAACGGACTTCGTCGCATTTCGGTTTCCGGCACCGACTTGCTTCCGAGTAACTTTTTCTGGCACGGGCTGGTGCTTCGCGTCGAGGACCGTTCCTGACCAGCAGACTGCGACCGGTGCGCATTGTTTGTCTGGTCTCCGGTGATGTGAACGCGTCCTCAGGAAGGTCCGTTCGCTGTATCTGCGTGAGAAACGAAGTGCGGTGGCTTAGCTCGGCTATGCCAGGATGATACGTCAGCGTGAGCTCATGCGCGCAGGAAATGGAGATCGCTATCCGGCGGCTCCGGTACTGCAATCGTGACTTGGCTGCTGCAACGGATCGTTGTCCTGTTCGCCGGAGCGCCTTCGCGTCCTGCAGCCGAACATCACATCCTCCGGTCTGCAGACCGACGAGGCGGTCGCGGTGGCGGCAGAGCGCGCAGCGGCGGCTTCGCGTGGCTCTCATAACCTCGAGCCGTCGCTCATTATGCAAAGCGCGGCGGCGTGCCGAGCCACCGCCGCCGCGCGTGGCTTCGCGCGTGGCGCGTGTGCCTTGCGCTGACGCGTGGCTTTCTCAATAGGCACGGCTCATTATGCAGAGCCACGCGAAACTGCTTCAACCTCGGCCAGTGTAGCTAACGCGCTGCAAAAGCAAAGCAGCACTTGGAGATACGCCGCAGTATCGAGCATTATGCTCTCTTTTGCGGCATTTGAGGCCTCCTCTCGAAGATATGCTGCAAAACACTTCGCACTGCGCCTTTCTTGGCGCCAGCTCCTTGGCCGATAGCGCTACTGGAACCAGGTTTATGCTGAAAGTTTTCGGTTACCACCCGCAAGAAAATGAAAAAGAAAAGGCTGTACGACACGCTTGCCATTGTCAGCCTCGGCGGGCGAGATAAGGAACAGCCGTTCAGGACGAAGCGATGGCGCTGCTGTCGACAGTGAGATGCGACGCCGCTTGCAGTCCTGCCACGATTCAGGTGATTTCCTGCTCCGCGATTGGTATCCCGTGCTATATGCGCTCCTGAAAATTCTTTTGAAAGTTACCACATGTTGATTTTGGACATGCGGCTAACGTAACAGAAGAATAAACCTGCCGATGCTTTTGTCGTCGTCGTCGTCGGGAACGAGGAAGAAGAAGGCCTTCTTATCTTTTTTTTCGCAGAAATGTATCTCGTGGTGCATCCGGGAGCAAAGCAGTGTGTTCGCCGTTGTGCCATCGCGGTAGATCTGGACGCATGGGGCTATCTTTCCCGGGAAGAGCACCACGGACGAGGCTATGTTAAACCCCTTCTCCAGTTATCGCTCGTCATTACCGCTGAAAGAGGTTCACCTGCAAATATAGCGTCTCCCGATTGGCTGCTGACGCTTCAAACGTCCTCAAGGCATTGGAGCTGCTCGCCCTTTTTGGAGCCCGACTCGATCGTTTCAGTTCGTGTTTCAGCGCGAGGATCTGTACTTCGTTTCAGCTTCCGTCCGAGCACAGCCAAAGCTACGTGTGGCGGAGCCAATCACACGCCGGCAATAGGTCATGCGATCCCGCCTACACTTTTGTATTACTCCGCTGCGCCGCTGGTGTCGCCGCGTTCTTCGTCTACGTTATCATCAGCGGTATCGTCTGCTACTGGTTTAAAGTGCCCTTTCACGTTCTGAAACTTAGTCACGAAGTGTCAGTACGTAGGCGTTGCTTATCTGTGCCATTTCCTGTTGATAGTTGAATCTGTACACGTTGCAAGGTCCCCGCGATGACCGCCGTTGATGTTTCGTTTGTTGGATATACCGGCTCAGGCGCAGTCCTTTCACAGCTCTCGGCGTTCAATGTGATCGGCAGAAGGGTGCCTGATTTCGCCGCGTATCTGGATGTAGCCGGACCTTTTTCTTGTTTCGCATTGGTGGCGCAGATCTCCTGCCGTTTAGTAGACATTCATCACGACCTCTCGCGCCTGACGCCCAAACGGGCCTTTGCAGGGCTTTGAAGTGACTCGGTAGAAAGCGAAAGCACATGATTCGCGTTGGGAACAATCCACAGAAAAACCGACGCGCTGTTGCCACGGATGTTGTGTTCGCACAAAACAGTTATTTTAAAAAAATGACTTTGTGAACTCCTTTGTGGTGCGTAGAATGCTCTTCTCGAAGTTGCGAACCGTCCCTCAGCCTTTGGCTGCGCTCGGACGAGCTGAAACGAAATTCATCTCATTAGCATTGCGATTTCTGTATCGTTAAGCTGAAAGCTTTCCAAACTTAAATAAACAGATTGAGGAAAGGCGAACGACACACAATTTGAAAAAATAAAGCGTTTACAACTCCCTGTAACGCCGAATTAGAGCGCAGCTCTTGAGGAGGAGGGAAGGCACGGGGGGGGTCACGTGACCTCGGGGGGGGGGGGTCACGTGGCCTGGGGGTCACGTGACCTCGAGGAGGGGGGGGGCGGATTTTCCCCGCTAAATTTAGCGGGGAAAATTTTCCGCTAAATTTAGCGGGGAAAATTTTCCAGCTAGATGTAGCGGGGAAAATATTCCGCTAAATTTGGCGGGGAAAATTTTCCGCTAGATTTAGCGGGGAAAGTTTCCCGCTAGATCTAGCGGGGAAAATTTTCCGCTAGATCTGGCGGGGAAAATTTTCCGCTAGATTTAGCAGGGAAAATTTCCCGCTAGATTTAGCGGGGAAAAGTTTTCCGCTAGATTTAGCGGGGAAAATTTCCCGCTAGATTTAGCAGGGAAAATTTTCCGCTAGATTTAGCGGGGAAAAATTTCCGCTAAATTTAGCGGGAATTTTCCGCTAAATCTAGCGGGAAATTTTCCGCTAAGTAGCGAAATTTTCCGCTAGAGTTCAGCTGGGGAAAATTTCCCGCTAGATTTAGCGAGGAAAATTTTCCGCTAGATTTAGCGGGGAAAATTTCCGCTAGATTTAGCGGGGAAAATTTCCCGCTAGATTTAAGCGAGGGAAAATTTTCCGCTAGATTTAGCGAGGAAAATTACCCATCATGCACCGCGCGGTTACGCCGACGGCGACGGCGACGGCGACGCGCGCTCAAGCCAGAAACGGGCGCCTAAGAGCTGCGCTCTAAAAAAGTAAAGAACGTTAAGTTACTGAGCATCGGCCTCTGAAGTAATTTGAGTAGAGTAGAAATTAGTCAAATGTAAAGTAATTGAGTAAATTACTAACTACCGTAAAAAGTAGCGAATTACTTTTGAAGTTACTTTTATATTTGTTATGGTAACGAAGGATATACATAGGTTTTGATACGTGAGCGAAATTCGACCAGCCAAATTAAAGCGGCTAGCGTTGTCATAGTAATGCTTCAATAGCTTGTTCTGCTTCTGCGTGCCTAATTGTTTTGCACTTTTTTGTTTGCTGGTCTGGATGTACTGCGAAATGTATCATTTCTGCTTTGAGGTTTAACACTGCCTGAGCTCGATTTTTTTTCAGTGTTGGCTTGTTTACAGTATTTCGTTAAGTACATATAAAAAAGTGCTTGAAGTAAAGGAGAAAGTAAATTAGAGGTTATATGTACTTCAAGTAAAGTAGGAAGTACACCTGGTGCAATGTACTTGAAGAAGTAAAGTTGCTATAAATTCAATGTACTTTCAAAGTAATGTAAAAGTACTTTTTAACATAATCTTTCATGATGCCATTCAATTCCCCAGTTTTTTTTTTTTACCTGGTATGCATTGCTCCAGGGGTAATCGGTGGCGCATCAGCTTTTTTCGGAAATGGCGGCAAATGTTAGATAAATTCAAGTCGCCACAGAGTAGTTGCTTTACTCTCGCTGACGAACTATTTAACGCAATCAACTCATAAAGCACTTATCTGTTATCGATCTTATAGTCGCCATTACTTCACTCAGAGAAATGACCAGATGACGTCTCGAAATACAATAGCACATTTTCACATGAGGATACGCCATTTTTCTGTTTTCAAAATTTGGGAAAAGTATTTTGAAGTCGGGAGTTGTACTTTCCTCGGAAAGCACCAGAAAAAAATACTTTATAGTAAAGTACAAGTACATGCTAAGAGAATATACTTCAGTAAATTACAAGTTTTCTCGACTTACTAGAAGTAATACTTTAAGTACCCTATACTTAAAGTACTTCTAAAACACTGCTTGTTTATTTCTTTTTTTAATGTAAAACCGTTTAGGGATTTAGTAAGGTTTCTCGAACGACCTTCGAATCTTGAAAGACCTGCATATTCTGAGTTTCGGAACGAAAGGCAACGCAGAAAGGTCACCTTTGCTTTGCTCTTTAGCACGCTATTCTTCAGGTACAGCACACACTACGGGAGCACCAGATGAGCTTCAGAGCGGGTGCTGCATTTTGTTGTTTCCTTTGTATGAGGATGCAGTGTGTACACCTTCTGTAGTGGCCGGAGTTCTTACGTTGAAGAGAAGCGGGGACAAGCCCTTTCTTCAAATGCGTCAAGTATCCTTGAGCTCCGGGACAAAAAGAAACGCCTGTCTTCGGCACAAATCCCGCAGTTCCTCGGTCTCCATTGCGAATAGTCTGCCCGCTCCCCGCGCCTCGTAGCAGGGCTGTTGTAGTGGAGGGCTCTTGGATATTTTAGGGGATTCCTGACCCTCCAACCAGCACCTCCCCCCTCTTTCCCCTGCCTACGCCGCATGCTTTATCCTCTTCGCAAGTATCAACTGATCTTTCAACATCTTATCACATTGTTGTGCAGGAATGTTTGTTGATAAGCAGACCTACCACTAAAATTCCAAGTAATTTGTAATTTGAGTGGACGTTACCCAGGAAGAGTAAATAAAGTAAAGTACTAATAACCGAAATAAAAATATAATTGAAAGTTACTAAACTACTAAAAAAGTAGTTAAACTACGGTTACTTGAGTAAAGTAGTTGAACTACGTACAAGTCTGCCATAAAGCCAGGGGCGTCTAGTTTCTCGTGCTAGGGGCAGGACGGTGGGAGGTTTGTCGGAAGTGCTGAATGACGTGAACGAGCGTGGGAAGTGCGACGGGTTTCGCCCGCGTGGGGACGGTTTGGGATAAAAGGAGCACTGACGATCGGGCGAACTCCGATTGGCGTAATCGTCTTTAAAATGTCGTGGAGTGCATGCTGGCGTGGGTCGGAGCGAGGTGCGTAAAGGTATTCCTAATATGCTTGTTCGTTGACTTTGGTAGAATGATGGGGAAACATAAGGCACAGCTATGAAGGGCGTCTCGGATGAGGGTTCGGACGCTGTTGGTCACGGAGACTTGCGCTGGAAGCTCTACAATAGGACTGGTGGTAGGAATCGCTGCTGTCGTCGGGACGCAGGCTCGTTCGTTCTCGTTGAGGCGACGGCATGCCTCGGTAAAACCGTTGACTGCCGTCGCATTCCGGGCCATTAGGTTGTTAAACCCGTCCTTTGATATTCCTTTGAAATTTGTCCAACTTTGTCGGCTTACGTCGATCATGGTGGCGTTGGCCAGTTTGCACAGCGCCAGTGTGTCCTCACTGTATGTGATGTAGTTTCCTTCGACACCTCGTGCTCGGTAGGCGAGGCGTCTCTCGACTATAGTTGTTTTCTTTGTGCCGAGAGTTTGAACGCATCAAGGAATTTCTCCGGAAACCGGTTCTACGAGAAGAAGACATCGTTGTTGCTGTACTAAGTCATTGCGGTGTCCTTGAGGTAGAAATAGGCTTTCGCACGCTTGAAAGTGTCGTCCCATCGGTTGTGCGAGCTCACTCTATCGGAGTCGCGGAGTCATTCGGTGACATCAGTGGTCTACAGTGCCAGAGAACAAGGGCTGGGTTTCGCTGGCGGATGGTGACGGTTGGAGTCGGCATTGTTCCAGAACTCGGCGACGATGACTGCAGTTGGTGTCTCGATCGGAGTTCCGTGTTGATGCGGAGAGCCTGCAGCAGCGCTCATTGCGCCTCCACCAAATAATACGCGGTATTGAAACAGGACAAATACATCTGATACCATGTTGTTGTTGTGGTCCTCGAGCTGCTGGCGCATACCCAAGGGCATGGACATTAGATTTCCCAACCTCCAGGCAACATGTGCGGAGCCAAATATTGGGAAAACGTTCCGGTACCGATAAGAGAAGTAAACGGGAAAATAAGGTATTTTAGTGGGTCATTCCGATACGTCTGATAAAGATACCCGAGAACAATACGATGCTTGTGCAAAACGATCAGCAAATATCGGGTGTTGTTATCGGAGGTTTCAGGACGATCTATTAAAACTCTCTGACGGTCATGATTCCCAAAGGAAGAAGCGGCTTGGCAAACATTTCCGCGCAAGCTTTCTTATGGACGACAAAATGAAACTGCCGATGAAGATTTCTTTCCGTGAAACTTGCAAATTTCTTTAGAACATCCCCAATGCGTTTTTTTTCTCGGTTTTCTCCGATTTCGATAAAACCGCCTCGGGGGTTGGTTTTTGGTGTTTAGCGCGGTATATAACGAAAACCCTTACAACTCGCATCCCTTCACATTAAGTGAAGAACGTATTGTTAACATTGACTGGGAACAGAAAGAATAAAACAAACTCGGGACGAGTTTGTTCTTTTCATTCCCTTTCTTGTTGCCAGTAGGATCCCTTGTTTTCTAAAAATTCCTCCCCAAAATAAAAAAGAACTCGCCGGTAGCTATTACGTCAATTCAAATTTATCCGAAAAACTAAAATTTTGAGATCAAAGCGACAAAATAAAACGCAAAATAGACGGTGTTCTTACAAATACACTTCATAAGATCACAAGGTCAGTGGTCATTTGAAGATGCAACTTCAGGTTCCCTCGAAATCCCGAACTCCTGACAAGGGGTTTGCCTTTTCGCCTGTCAAATTTCCTTCGGGACGACGGGCCATGGTACCCGGACCTTGTCAATTTTTACTTTCGAAGTATTATATAAAAAAAAATGAGAACAAAGCAAAGATGAATTTTTTAATTTCAGAGAATTGTTAATTTAACAAAAATAAATTCGAATAAACCCCGAATTTTCATCGAAAATTGAACTCCGAAAAACAACTAACTCCGAATTTCACGAGAATATAAACTCAGAAAAACAACGAACATTCGTGATTTATGATACACGTTCTGCAGTAAAGCAATGATAGGAAGGGCTATAGATGACTGTTGTTTCGCACGACCTAGCCGAAAGAAACTGGGTCATCTAAAACAGCTCATGTTTGCAGAGTACCGGTGCGACGCTGGTTTCGACCAGGGTAGACGTGGGTGGCGGCAGGTAGACGGGCGGCTCCGGCACGGACTCCCTGCGCGGTACCTTCCGCTCGAGCAGCTGCAGCGTGGCCGCGCTGCCCGGTCCCGTGAGACGACTACTCAACAGCCGGGCTGGCACCAGCGCCAGGAACTCGGACGCGCTCTCCGGCCGGGGACCGGCGCCCTGCAAGAACATCGTCCCTATCGACCTCGTCCGTTTGCCGAGCTCAGCGCCGGGAATGAGTCAAACTGCGTCTGGACAGTCACATGCGGCGGCTCTTCGCGGGTCCAAGTCGAACGTCACCTATAGAATAATCAAAGCCTGCGCACTAGAATTTCGACGCCTTCACAGTGGCATCGAGGCGAAGACGATGATTGGACGCGAGTGCCGCGTCAGCGTTCGGCTGGCCCTCGTGTCCAATCAGCCGTAGCCTCCTCTATATACTCACAGCCTGGCAGTTCGACGACGAGCCTGCGCGCAGGTTTCGACGCGGATCGCTGCACGAGCATCAAGAGCCATTGGAGCCTAGGGTGCCTACATGTCTGTCTGTCTGAGGGAGCTCCTTGTTGCCTAAGTTGCCAGCGCTGACGCGCGCATCGTGGGCGCCTAGCGTCTACGCGCGAGGCCATGGCGCGTACATGCATAAACGAGCCATTTCTCTGAGGGAACCTCGGTACGTCAGCGCACAGCTTTTGCAGCGGCGAGGATCCGAAATACACTTGTTCGCACGGGAGAAGTGTGTTTCGACGTTTCGCCGCAGCGGGGCGCCAGTCACGTAGATCTCCTCTCCTCATCCGTTGCCTGCCGCTCCACCTTTTCCATTTCGGCGGCGGCTTCTCGTGGCGATCTGCCAGGCTTTTTCAGTATATACGTAGGAGGCTATGAATCAACGCGTCGGAGGACGCTCGGCATCTGGATCCGGACCAATCGCTGATCTGGCTCCATTCCACTGGGATGACGTTTCATGCGGAGGAAGAGGAGAATGTTTCCGGACCTTGGTTATTCTTAGGGGGTGTCGTTTAAGTACGGTTTGCTGCTTCTTGGTTAGCATACCCCACATTCCTCCTAGATCAGAAGGCGTGCTGCATGCCTTGCGGGACCATACATACTACGCCAGACGAGCCGGATAAAGTGCATCAGGGTCAGTAATTGACTAATCATGCATGCGTTTGTACCGTGACTCATGAACTGACAGTAATAAATATACCAAGCATCATTTTCTGGAGTGTCTTCTCTATTTATATTGTTGATCTTTATGGCTCGTTGCACGTGTCCGTCAGTACACCATCCTATATGCAGAGGCAAATAATAATTAAAAAAAATAACCTCCCACCTTGAGATTAAACCGGGAACCTCGAGCGCGTGAGGCGCACGTGATATCCATTATATAACAAAAAACTATCTCATCTCTCTCCCTCTCTCTCATTTCTATATATATATATATATATCTTTAATACATGAAAAAAAGTCACATACAGGTTCTTTATACAGTTCGCATTAACTCGAGTAGTTCAAACTTATTAGTCCTCACTTCTCACACGAAGCCTCCAATCTACTTACACCCAATAACATGCAGGTCATGAAATAGGAAAATACACAAATGTACAACGACAAAACCCCGCGTCAGAAATCAAAATACTAACATATCATAATTAACCAGCGCACCGGTAGAACTGTCTACCTGTGCGCTGGATTATGATGCCTTACCAACTCGCCCATTCTGCAGTATTAACGGTTTTAATACTAACATAGCCAGAAATTTATCATACACCCTTTTAAACGAGTCTGGAAAAACGTACGATAGGTTTAGGCATACGTCAAAGAGGCTAAACTACCCTAATATAGGGGGCATTCCTCATATGCGCTCACTACTTCGGCAGCTTCTTCAATAAAGAGAGGTCTCGTCGTACGGGGCGGTAAAGCAATTTTATCGATCATGAGGCACTTCCAGAGGCTCCACAATCCCAAGGATATGAATAAATGATACGACAGATTTTGTGCGTTTTAAATGGAAGAAGTCGTGTGCTGTATTTCGTGAAATCAATATCCTTTTTCAGAGTTCGTCGATGAGCATAAAAAAGTTGCTTCTTTGCCGCACTATGGCGTGGCAAAGGCAATGTCTTAGAATCCTTGCACAAGGGCTCTACGCCTCTCTGCCAGACCAAAAATCATTGAGTTTGTTATATAGGTCTTCCGTAGGCAAGGTCTCAGAGCCCTTGTCTGTACGCTCCTTACGCGACCTAAAGTCAATATGTTTGTACTTGAGATTTCTGGTTTAGACAAAAATTTAGTGTCCTTTCCTTAGGGCTCTATGACTTTACGCCCGACCTAAAGTTTTTAGGTTTGTCTTTATGTCCTGGCCTCCCGGCTCTAAGCCTTTATGGCATACCTAAAGCCCCTAGTTCTGTCCTTTACGTTTTGCCCTAAGGAATGTCTCAGAGTCCTTCCCTAAGATCTCTATGCCTTTATATCAGACATAACCTAGATTATTTTTATAGGTCTTTGGCCTGAACAAAGTATTAGAGTTTTTGCCTTAGGGCTTTAAGCTTTTACGCGAGACTTGTCGGTAGGTTTATTCTCTGGATGTTTGGCCTAGACAAGCTCTTCGAGTTTTTGTCTCATGGTTCTAATCCTTTACGCCAGGCCGAAAGTCACTAGGCTTGTCATTTGTGTGTTCGGCCTAGACAATGTCTTACAGTCTTCGCCTCAAGAGCTCTAAGCCTTCAAGACAGTTTCAGGTGCGAGGTCAGCGCGCCGGCTCTTATGCTTCTCCTTCGTCCGTGTTTGTTTGCGCTGTTTACGTTATGATCAACGAATACCAACTAGCCCAACTCACAGCATTAATTACCAAAAGTCAGAAGGGTTTGTTTTAGGCGCAGCTCTTAAGCGCCCATTTCCGGCTAGAGCGGCGTCGCCGTCGCCGTCGGCGTAACCGCGCAATGCATGATGAAGTAAATTTCCCCGCTAAATTTAGCGGAAAGTTTTCCCCGCTAATTTTATCGGAAAAATTTTCCCGCTAAATCTTGCGGAAAACTTTTCCCGCTAAATTTAGCGGAAAATTTTCCCCACTAAATCTAGCGGAAAAGATTTTCCCCGCTAAATCTAGCGAAAAATTTTCCCCGCTAAATCTAGCGGAAAATTTTCCCCGCTAGATTAGCGGAAAATTTTCCCGCTAAATCTAGCGGAAAATTTCCCCCGCTAAATTTGGCGGGGAGAATTTCTCCGCCCCTCACCCCTCGAGGTCACGTGACCCCCACTGAGCCACGTGACCCCCCCGAGGTCACGTGACCCCCCCCCCCGTGCCTTCCCTCCGCCTCACGAGCTGCGCTCTAATTCGGCGTTTACAGGGAGTTGTAAACGGCTTTCATTTTTTCTCGCACTTTATCCCGGGCAAGTTCCCAAAGTCGTTGCGTCAGGGCTCTAAGCCTTATGCCAGCCCATAGTCAGGTTTGCTCATAGGTCTTATGGTCCTTGACTTAGGCCTCTAAGACTTTATGCCAGAGACTAAAGTCACTAGGCTGGTTTTCTGGATCTCTGGCCTAGGGAAAGTATTAGAGTCCTTGCCTAAAGGCTCCAAGCATTTTACGCAAGACATGAAAACCCTAAGAGCAAGGAGTCTAAGACCTGGTCCTAAGAAGGTCTTAAAATCCTTACCTTAGGGCTCCAATCCTCCATGACATGACTATAGTTATTAGGTTAGTCATTTAGATCGTTGTCCTAGGCAGTATTTTATGTATGCGTGCGCGTTGTCAGAAAAAAGTCAGGTACCTCTTCTATGGAAGGAGCAACAGGCGTCGGGGTGAGGTGCTTCTTGGCCACCCAGACCGACGCTGCAATGACAAGGGCCGTGGCCACGAAAAGGGCAGACACAGCGCACAGCAACGGCAGGGTGTATGGGTGACCTGCGTGGACGTCCTGGCTCCTCACTGGCAGTCACCATCTTTATAATTTCGCTATTATAAAAATAGCTTTTAAAGCCGTTACACTCGTTAGCGGAAATAGCAGGAATACAGGAAATATAACACGAGGTATGTGCCTTCTTAGGGGTACATGCGTCTCATTATACGTGTTGATTATCAGAAGAAAAACCTAAACAGATTTGACAAGTTCTTAAGAAGATGGAGAATACATTTTATCTTCTAATTTGTATGACGTGTATAGTACACCACCAATAGGCAGTCTCGGACGTTTGACGAATGGCGGGCTAGATCACCCTGTAAATGGTGGAACTCAGGAGCGCAATCTTCCACCAGCATCGTTGTAGCGTCAAGGGCAATAATTAAAGAAATCCCGAGGTGTGACTGGACTGAGCCCTCCGTTAAGTTTTCTGCTCGAAACAGTACAAGCTCTAAATTAGTGACTCTGTTGCATTTTAGCAAACATATATAGTAAAATGCCTAAAGTTTAAAACCAACAAGATATTATGGGCGTCCTTCATGGATCAACTCCGCTTTTTACTAGGCTTTTCTACTTTCCAATAGGCGAGGCACACTTTGGTGTGTTGTGTTTCACTCACCCTCTGATGGACTTCATCCCAAAACTACAGATTACGAGGTCCAATCACGAGGCAGCTAGAAACCACGCGATAACCACGATGATACACCAATGGGAGCTGTATACCACGGACTGCCTCGTGATTGCACGTGGCGGCCCGTAACTTTCGCTCTAATCGATCAGAGGGTGAGATCCTGCATAGAAAACTATACATGGCTTGTATTGACGTAACATTGGCAGCCATCGTGGTGGCCTTGCTGCGGAGTACGTACGTACCTTCTGCAGCATGCATTTCGCTCGATGCGAATGTTTTTTTTCTGTTTAGAAAAGAACGAGCAGGAAGGACCACCAGAAGGATGCTATGACGTAACGTGCAGGTCACATATCCTGGCAAAGCTTTCCAAGTGAAAAGAGGCACAGTCGTGAAGTAAATGTAATGACGTTACGTTATTTTAACGTCATATGTGACGCGTTTTCTTTGAACAAATGGAAAGTTGCCCCAAAAGTGAGAAGGCATGAGGAATGAGCCGTCGCTCCTAATTTCAAGAAAGGAGCGCAGGTCACTGGGTTATATGGTGGTACCTCATCAAATAAAATATGGTTATCGCCACTTCAGCCATCTTGTTGCTCAAATCCATCGTTGCAAAATTATCTGAAGCTTTAGTCGGAATCACAGAAAGCGCTTTTCTGTCCTCCAGAAATGTTGAAACAATCAACGACAGAGCACGGCAATATCACCTGAGCTGATACACACACACACACACACACACACACACACACACACACACACACACACACACACACACACACACACACACGCACACACACACACACACACACACACACACACACACACACACACACACACACACACACACACACACACACACACACACACACACACACACACACACACACACACACACACACACACACACACACACACACACACACACACACACACACACACACACACACACACACACACACACACACACACACACACACACACACACACACACACACACACACACACACACACACACACACACACACACACACACACACACACACACACACACACACACACACACACACACACACACACACACACACACACACACACACACACACACACACACACACACACACACACACACACACACACACACACACACACACACACACACACACACACACACACACACACACACACACACACACACACACACACACACACACACACACACACACACACACACACACACACACACACACACACACACACACACACACACACACACACACACACACACACACACACACACACACACACACACACACACACACACACACACACACACACACACACACACACACACACACACACACACACACACACACACACACACACACACACACACACACACACACACACACACACACACACACACACACACACACACACACACACACACACACACACACACACACACACACACACACACACACACACACACACACACACACACACACACACACACACACACACACACACACACACACACACACACACACACACACACACAGTTTTTTTAAGCTTTTCAGAATTCAGTTTAAAGAAACCTATACGGTTTGTGCAGTGAGCTATACGGCCAGGGGGACATTATGTGGGTGGCTAATCTTTGCGATGAGTCGGCTAATTAATTAAAATTCGTTAATTAACTTTTTAATTAGTGAAACTAGACACATGGTTCCAGTTAGAAACTTACTGAGCGTCATCGAAAACCACTAAATCAACTCTTTTTAGAACGACTTGAAGCTCGTGGGAAAGTCGGGGGCGCACCAAAGTTACCACTCGTGCAGCAGGCGCAAAGCTAGCAGTGGCGGAACGCGGATGATTAGATTATCGATCGCGTAACTATCGCCAATTGCACCTGCTCTTCCCGCTCTACACTGTGCAACAAAATGGAGGCGCCCACAAGACAATCGTGGAATGGATTGTCTATACCCTCAGCGTGGCCTACTTAGTGGCGCTATAGGTACCCGCCTCTGGGCGGCAGCAAGGTCCTTGTGTTGGTGGTGAAGACGGCGAGACGATTTCCGTCCAGGTCGGACACGACGGCAGTGCCCCGGTTCACCCTGTCCCGGAGTTCCCTCCTGGCCGCCAGTAGGGCGCTGCGGTCAAGCTCCAGGACGGGCGTCTTGACGGGAACGAGGTCGGCCTGCACAAGCACGCTGCCTGCGGGGGGACACGCGACGTCAATCAGCTGCCAATTTGGTGCAGATCCTGCTGAGCGCTTATCCTTGGCAGCATGCATTACACACCGCCGAATTTGTTTTATTCTGTAAGAACAGGGAGGAATGATCGCCAACATGGAGCAATGACGTCACGTGCACTGGCGTCTTTTCAGCTGTAATTACCTTGCTCGTGAGCATGTACCTTTTGCATGCAGCCTACATTTCGCACCAGCAAGTTAGTTTTCTTCGGCAACAATAATTAGATAGGACCACCAGCATAGCGCCATGACGTCACGTGCAAAACAGCTTCTGGCAAGTTCAATCTTCAGAGCTGGCAAGTATTAGCGGCGAGATGTTTTTGGTGGTGCCCTCGTTCAAGTACCCTTCGTGACGTCATTACCTTGTGAACAACAAGTTCGATGGTGTTTGTAATGGGCATGGTGAAGCCTGAAATCTTAGCACTCTCAAAGCAACACTGCCAACACCGTCAAAATTGAAGTTCTTACATTCCTCCTACTTTCCGTCGATGAGAAAACACTTGCTGGCGTCATAGTCAGCATTTGGCTAATCGTGGTAAGCCGACCACAGCGACGCTTTCGTTCGTTCACGTCGCCAATAGCGCGCGTTTTGCTCGCTTTCCTGAGCGAGGACCAGGCATGTGTTGAGCTCACAGTGCACTTACATTGGGACTTTGATAACCCACTGTCAGTGGGCTATCAAAGTCAATAATTTTAAGGGTGTTTAGGTTTCGGAGTGTTAGGCGTCTTAGTGTCGCAGTAAATGGGTGACTGCTCGCTTGTGGGTTGTTTAATGTAGGCGTCACGAGGTAGTGAGAAACCTGGCGCACATCGGTTCGATTCTCGTCCAGATCGAAACGGGTGGGGATTGCGGTCGAACCCGCAGAAATGATCCATGGGCTCTCCAGTGCCGGTAAAGTTTATCAATGTAGGGGGTATTCACCGGACGCCATATGTGAGTGAGCTGTTCACAGCGCATGCTAAGAACAAACTCACACTCACAGGCTGCTAAGACAAGCAATCTTGGCGGCGTGAAGTCCATGTTGCAGAAGAATTGTGGAAGGTCGCCGTCAACTCGCGCTCTGCAGCCACGGACTCAGCTATGGCCGCCATTTGGGACCGACGGCCCGCGCGAGACGAAAGCGGGTCGGGCGGGTTTCGCGGGCAGAAGATAGCGAAACATAACTCTACATAGGGTTCCGTGTTTTCTGGGTTAAATATTTCTTTCGAATGCGGGACTGTTTTTTTTTCGGGATTTAGGTTCTTTTGCAGGTTCGGTGTCAATTTTCGGTGTCGGACTAAAAATCGGCTTTCATCGGGGCGCACGTTGCAGAAAACAGGACACGGACATGCGTTTCTCCAACCACCCGGGGAAACTGCGCGGAGCCCGAATACTCGGGAAACGTTCCCGTGCCGATAAGAAAGGGGAACAAGATTGGGCGTGCGGTTTCCGAAGGAAACAGCACTTGCGACAGCTTAGTGCGGACTGTACTCCGGGTTAACACAAAATGAAGCTGTAATCAAAGATCCCTTCCCCTGATGCTTCGGGGTTTTTTTTTCTTTGCTTCAATGACAGCTTCAGTATGGTTTTGTTTTTCTCCAGTTTTTCCAGATTATGACGAAACCGGCTCGGGAGTAAATTTTCGGTGTTCATCGACACACTGATCACAAAGATGGTAGCGTTCGCCCCGCAGAAGGTGTGGGTACTGCACGTGCGCAGAAACCAGATTTACGTGGGGTAAAGCTTCTGCGCATGCGCCGTACCGACAGCAGTGCCACCGCAGCGCGGCGTAACGTCAGAGCCGCATGTCGGTGTACGATAGGGTAAGTCTGCGCATAATGAGACACGGGTCGAAATGCGACATTTTTGAGTTCAGCGCCATCTGTACGCGAATCTTCCAATTTGGTTACGTTGAAAGTTTGCCGACATCTACCGGCACTCGGCCGATTTACTTCGTAGAAAATGTGCTACAATTTATTGACACAAGGTGGACTAAAACAAGAAAAAAAGAAGAACATTGCGCCTTTACTTTTTGCGGGTCGACGAGCCGCCAAAACATGGTGAAAATCTGCACTGGCCTCCCCCTGGCTACACCACTGTACTAACCCTTGGTGACATAAAAGGCGGTGCACGTAATGCTGGCGGGCTAGGCCGGGCGGCGAACCAAAATCGTTCTTTGTAGGGCTAGGTGTCGTTATAAAACTTAAACCCGATTAATTGACAGGCTTTAATCGAATAATTAATCAATTAATCAGTTTCAATAATCCCCATGCATAAAATTAACAAAAATCAAAGTTATATATTTTGCGTTTGCTGAATATGTGATAAACTGCGCAACGTACAATTTTGGATTTTAAATCAAGCTTGATGTGTAGTTGAGAGCAGTCAAAAGACACCCACACTCACAAATGATTACATTAGCCGCAGAGGCAAACAGGTTCGTTAGTATTCTCTGGTAGCAGAGAACTCCTTTGGTTGTTCACAATAGTCTCTGTTCGCACCTTTAACTTTAGGTGAAAATTTCTTCTACAGACCTTTTTCACAAGGGCGCCGCCGCCTTGAAATTTTGGTCACTTCCAGTATGGGCAAAAACATTGTTTCGCCGTCGCCATGGCTCATAGGAGACTTTTAGGATATAGGCGTAACTGTCACCCAATCTTAGCTTTGCCCCCAGTCTATTTTTTTTTCAATGTGCAGGATAAAATATTTTATTATTTTCATCGTCGCCCATACCTGATACGCCTACCAGGTGTCTGGAGAGGAGGGTAAACAAAAAATGTCTTTTGTTTGCCTTCAGGCAGCTGTACTCGTCCACGTCTGCGTGGTGAAAGCTCTGCATTTTTACTTTTCTTGTCAAAACTTATATAATTATCCGGTTAAAACATAATCGCGATTAAAGCAACAGTCGAATAATCGGTAGGATAATCGATCAAGTGCCCAGCCCTAGACTTCTTTGGTATTTCACATTGTCGCTTGTGTTGCTCTTGTCCAGGGTGTAAGATAGACAGGTGGAAACGGCCCATAGAAGCCTACCGCAGCGCCGTGACCGGATTGTGTACTCGTCTGCTTGCGGGTACCCCCGATTTGCGACAGATGGCGCTGCGGCGAGGAGAAAAAAATCGGAATCGGATTTGCATGAAACTTTATGGGAGAGTGCGCAAAATAAACCGAGAGCACGACAGTCCTCCATTGAAAATCCACTGGAAACCATCTCCGTCAGTTTAGCCGGTCGCCACCGGTCGCCCACCCGGAGTGAGAGTTCGCGGTGCTCCGCATAGATGGCGCGACAGAAAAAGAGAAAACCGAGGGGGACACAATCCGGTCGCTCATTTGCCTCTCGTTTCCCCACCTGTCTATCTTACACCCTGCTCTTGTCGCAGTCAGCTTGGCTGCTGACAATTTGACGGTAAAAAGCGCTGCGGGAATGGGTCACGCGTGCATTGCATCGCGACTCGTCATGCATGAGAGAAGCACGCATCAAGGAAAGACCGCCGTTTCATTGGTTGTCAGTGCCCTGCGAGTTTGGAAGGGACCTTGTTCGAGACTGCGTGTGCATGAAGGAACTCTGTGCGGAGTGCAAGTTCGTCTGCTTCATGCACAGGGGATGCGATGATGTCAGAACGCTGAGTTCTTATTGTCTGATTGAAGAGAATAGTGGGTAGACCTGAAGGCATCTAGCATTGAGCATTGAGGTCTACTCACTATCCTTTCAATCAAAGCCAATCAGAAACCGAAACTCCTGCGCAAGAAGCATACGTCTGGCTCTCCCCATAGTCACCGGCAGCATGAGAAACGTAGGGTGTGGCGAGTCGTGATAATCTTAGTATTTCCCTCTACAGTAAATTATATTGCTGTATTAACTGATAAAAACATCCAAGAGTAAATCACGAAGCCTAAAAGTATGAAACAGAATTATTCAAGCTCGATCATGCTGACAAAGACAGGTAGGCACAGCATGTGTGATAGGTCTTCCAGGGAAGAAGATAAGGGCGTGTGAACGGCACCGCCTACCTAAGATTCACTTTCATTTCTGGCGCACGCCGTGAGATGTGGCGCAGAATGACAGGAAAGGCACTCGAAGCGCGTGATCGCACTTTCGCGCGCCACGCCAAAGAGTTCGCTTATGCGTGCGCGACCACAGATCTTAGCTCAGTCGGCAAAGCACTTGGCTCACAATCTGGAAGTGGTAAGTCCAAATTCTGCCGGGGGATTGAAGTGTTTTTTTTGTATGGTTCCGTATGGGCGTAACGCTTTTCGGTGTCATTGTTTTGTTACAGCGGGTCGTTACAGAATTCGATGAAAATCGACTGATAAAACATTATTTGTTAAAATAAGTCCCGCTCTGTACTTTTTGTATTGTCAGTTACCATAGACTACAGTGGAGATGACATCTTATGAACAGCACCATAAAATACTTCTCTGAGTCACCAAGACTACGCATATTTAAATGATTTCGTAGAACTACCCAAGGCTGGGGTTAAACGAATTAACAAAGAAATGTTTTATAACTGAAGAAAGACACGACATGGACAGCAAAACGACTCTTCATTTGAAAGTCAAAAGCCCCGCCTAACGTAGCAAACTTAACCTCTCAAACACAATTTGTCAGCAAAAAAAAAAAAAGCCTTGATTTTTTGTTTAGTTTTGAACCTAAATACTAGTGATTAATCGCGCCACCTTCCGGTCGTGAGTGCTGTGACAAATGGCGTTGCGGCCGCATGGAGGCCTTCATCCTTTACCTCAATCTCTGTCACTGTCCACATAGCCGCGTGGATGTACCAACCTTTTCGCGTCCATTACGGTGGAAGAACAAATTGTGAATCTGCAGCTTCCGGGAATTTCCTAACCAATCGATGTACATGATTGACGAGGGGCTCAGGGATCGTTTACTTTCGGTCCTCTACGACCACCCTATACATACTTCGTTCACTCCGAAGATGCCAGTGCGGTGGAAGCTACATGCTTGTTGGACCAGTCATACGCCGATGTTTTGCCACGTGACTACGCTTGCATCCATGCCCACGCAGGGAGTGCGGGGTTAGGTAATAAAACGGAGGCGAAGGATTGGTCAAGCGAGTGCGTAGCTTCCGTAGCACTGTCAACTTAGGCGTGAACGCAGCTGCTGCGGTTTGCTCAAGGCGCGGCAAGTTTCCGGCATTGCTTTGCGAAAGTGACGCTCGTACAGCTGCTCGGGGCGAAGGATTGCTAAGCCCCGGGGCTCTCGTTGCGTTACGAGATGTATATAGTACTTTTCTGAAGGGCCCGGAAATGGAGCTTCAATTGCGAAACCCGTAGTAGACATGGGTCAATATTTTCTTCATCGAATGTCTCGCGTCCTGCTCATCGATTTTTCACGGTATGTGTCCTAATGGGATCTCGAGCTAGTACGTATTGTGGAGTCCGGCGCTCGGAAAGCTAAAGGAGGGCCCACTCTGCTTGCCATGGTTTCGGTGTGCTTGGCGGTCTACATACACCATTACGGGTGCAGCTTTTGGAGCCATAATTAGGGTACTATGGTATATGTGCTTATTTCGTGTTCTTTACTCCAAGACAGTGGCCATGTGTTGTGCACTTACAACATACGACTCGCAATGTAAAGCGAGCGAGATAGAACTGGGGCTAAAACAAATAATTATAATTAAGCAATTTAACTGCCTCATATTCTTGGAGTGGGTCCATCTTCTGAGGATGGACATAGGGCCACAAAAACACTGGTTAATGATCTTATTACCACTCGTTTATTCAAAATATTCGAAACATTAATGTAAATAGTGTAATTTTAGACTAAGGATTTCTTTTAAAAGATCTGGTGAAAGCTACACTTAATGGCGGTTTGTACAGGTGAGTTATACGGCCAGGGGGACACACTACAAAGAAATAATGGTCACGATAAGCCGGATGATTAACTAAGACATGTTAAGTAACTTTTTCATTAGTGAAAATAAGCATAAGGTTCCAATAAAAAATCACGCAGCGTCATCGAAAACCACCAATCAGTCAAAGTTAGAAAGAGTTTGATAGCGTGGGAAGCGCGGTAGTGCCCTAAAGTTACTACTCGTGTAACAGGTGCAATGATGCCAATAAGAAAACACGGATTTTAGGAGACGGAAAGATCGCGTGGGTGCGTTTTCACGCCTCAAGGTTTGCGCTGCGCCTGCGGCACGAGCTGGTAAGTTTAGTGCTCCACTGGTCCTCTGACGCGCTTAAAGTCTTCTCAAACTCTACTGATTCAGTGATTTTCGATGACGATCAACAAGCTTGTAAGTCTGACCGTATGTTTGCCTTCACTAATAAAAAAAAAGTTCATGAAGAAATCGTTATTAATTATCCGATTTATAGGAAAAATTAGACATCTCAATTATGTTCCTCTTGGCGTTTAACTCACCAGTACAAACCGCGTTAGTGTAGCTTTCACAGCTTTTTTAAAACAAAGTTGTAAAGCCTAAAAGAAAAACACAGTGTAGAGTGTATTTACTTTTGGTTTTGTGTTATACTGTCTCCTTTCTTGACTTCTCACCATTTTATTGTGTGTAACTCACTTTTCTTTTGCGAAGTACCTAAATAACTCTTATGCAGGCTGACATCTTTGTATATGAAAAGAAGCAACCATTATTTCTCTTTCTCCCTCTCTCATCTCTCTCACTTGCTTTATTATTAATCCTTCGTAAGTTGGGCAATGAATCGGAGAACCCTGATTGCAGGGTTTACGGCTTCCGGTTTGAGGCTATGCATGGAACTGATTTTTGGCAGTATGACACTTTCGGTGGTGCACCTTGCTTATCACATCGCGTGTACCAACTTTGTTGCGTAGAAGCCCGGTACCTGGTCACACGAATGGACAAGAGTAGACTTCTCACGTCATCATGATAAGTGTTTAAAGTGTAATGCACTTTATCACCACATTGTATGGGGTCGAAGTAATGTGGTCGAGGGACACAAGGTTTTCAATTGATCTCATTAGCAAGAGCAAAACGTTTTACCACTTGATGGAAGCTGTAAATAATTTAGGTGATTGCGACCAATGGCTGTCCTATGTTAATATCTTTGTGCATTAGCCACCTCGTGTTGCCACTGCTTTGGGCCAACGCAAACAGCTGGGAATGTGAGCGAAGGTGCAGCCGCTTTGTAGCGACCGCACCGGCATTTTATAGGATGTGGCAGTTAAAACATGAAGGTACCCAGTAGACCGAAAGAAGTTTGCGTGAATAATACTGCACTGGTAAAATTGTATCCCGAGAAGTTTGGCATAATTTGTCATACTTCAATGGAGACTAAATCACCGCTATAAACGACCTCTGAGAATATGGCACTATCAGACAATACCCCATTTAGAAGACCAGCATAAAGGTACCGCCTGTAAACGGCTTAATTTTTGCGAGGACCTAATGTTCGCGAATTTCGCCACTTGAAAATGCCGCAAAATGTAGATTACGCGAATATATTACCGCATGGTAACGAACGCATATCACATCATTCCCAATCGCAAGATATCAAGCCCGCGAAAATAATGTCGTTACAGTGTAGCATAGGTCTGCTTGCAATCGGCGAATCAGCCTGCTTTCATGTGTCGCAAGCACATGCCACACTCGGAGGACTGCAGACATCATCGCCACGCCGACTATGACGGTCCCTTAGCTAAAGGTTCCTTTATGACCGAGTGAATGGGGTAGTTGGTTTTCCCCGAGTGCAAGTGAGAGCTGCACAGTGAAGCCCACTGAGGGAGCTACTGGAGGCACTGTCATCGCGGCATTTAAACGGAGGTGTACCACCGTTTGAATGCCGCGATTACAGTGCTGTGAGATTGAATATTTTGTGCTGCAACAAGATAGTTTTCTAGTATGTTTTCGAGTTGGATTGTAGTATTGTTCATAATGTGCGGGCGAATACCTGTTCCGATAGAACAATGCTGTGTCCTGGTTATTCGTGAGCTAGATTTAAAGTTATATTAATTCGATTTTGATTTTGGCTGTCCATGAAACTGTGATCAGACGCACAAACAAGAAATCGGAAGCATCCGGTAGCTTCAGGGCAAACGGAAAGCAAGAAAATGTCTTACCTGGACGCACGCGCACGTTGCGTATTGCCTGCATGGGCACTCTGAGAAGCGAGCTCATCTGTCGACGCATGTGCTCTCGGAACTGCCACTCCCGTCCCCGCACGCAAGAGCCGTAGTCTGCATCAAGGGCTAGGACCACTAGAACGGAATTTATGTTTGGTTCCAGACCAGGAGGATTGTCCGGACGTGAATCGCCTCCCGCACCCTCAGTCTTTTGTGTACTCTGTCCCGGCAAAGACGTAGACATCGTGGTTCGTTCTGGAGATGTCTGTCCAGGGGTTGCTGCTTGAGACACAGTAATGTCTGTTGACACTACATTTGTGACTGGTGGTCTCAAGGTGGAACTGAATGTCGCTCCATCTGTTGAAATGGCAGTGGTTTGTGCGCTTGTGGGTTTCTCTTCGTTTATTCCATTGCTGGTTGTTTGCTTGGTGTTGACCCCCTCGCTTTCAGACTCTGGTATGGTGCCGGTCTTCTCAGTAGTATATGTTGTTTCTATCAGCCGGGTGGTCTCTCTGCTGGTGGTCTGCGTAATGGGTATGCCTGTTGACTGGGTCCAGGGATGTTCTGTAGTTTGCTTTTCTTTACTAGGAACGTCAAAAGTAAATTTATCGTTCGTAGGATCATTGCTTGCGGTTTCTTTTGTAGCAGGCTTGTCATCCTCGGGCTCGTGAGTTGAGCACTTCTCGTTGGAACATTTGTCGGCTTCTTGGTCAGTCGTTTTTTCGCGTGTGGTGGCTGTTCCCGAAGTCGTGTACTCTAGAGTAAGTGGATCGCTGGTTGTGTCACTTAGAACGCCTGTTCCCGCATTGACAGTTTTTGTGTTGGTGAATGTCTCTACAGTGCTCATATCAAAGTTTGTTTCGGTAAAGATAGTGCTTCTCGTACTGCTTGAGTCTGTTCGAATGCTCTGTGTATCAATGGCAGCTCCAGTGCTACCTGTAGAAGCAGAAGTACTGGCAAGTTCTTCACCCGTGTTTGTTATTTCGTCGTCGGCAGTTCGCCCACCGGCAGATTGTTCACCGGTGGTAACCTGACGCTTAGTATTTCTACGGGTCATTGCTTCTGAAATAGTGCTTCCCGTTGTTGTGGGGACTTCTTGACTGTCCGGTGAAGTGGTCATGCCAAGACCAGTATTCCTTGAATTAACTGTTGTTTCATCAAAATCCTCTGTGGCGATCATGCTTACGCTAGAACTTTTAAAGTCACTGGTTACTTTTTCAGCATCCAATGGAGTGGTAGTGTCGGCACCGGTAGCATCTACATCAGTGTTTGCTTCGTCAAATCCGAGTGGAAACGGCGATGCTTACTCTGTTGCTCCACGAATCAGTGGTTGCTTGTTCATTATCAACTGAAACAGTCGTGCTCACGTCAGTTTCTTCCGAGCTTGTGATAACTTCACCGAAACCTGCAGAAGTGCTTGTTTCCGAATCAATTGTCACTTCGTCAGTAACCGATGAAACGCTCATGCTATTTGTGCTGGAACTCACTGAACTAGTAATGATTCTATTTGTATCCGCCAGTGTGATGGTGCTCGAACTTGCTTTTATTGAACTGGTGCTCACTTCCTCAACATCTTCACTAGACATCATGCTATCATTAGTACTTTTTGAATATGTGGTCACTTCGTCAGAATACTTTGTTCTGGTCATGTTAATGCTACTCTTTGGAAGAGTAACTTTGTCGTAATTTATCCATGTGCTTATCTCTATTGAATTACTAATTGAACCAGTATTTACGTTATCGACGTCTGACGATACAGTCATGCGTACGCCGGTACTCCATGAATTAGTGGTTACTTCAGCAGCATCAACAGGAGAGTTCCCGTCCGCTCCAGTTTCCTGTGGTGTAGTGGTAACAACAGCAGCGCTCTCAGTTGTGGTTTTACGTGTACTGGTGGTATCTAAATCTCTGGTCACTTTATCGGTATTATCTGACGCGGTCACACTGTTCCTAACAGTGTTCCTTGAAATCGTAAATTGATTTGTATTATCCGCCGAGGTGCTTAAGTTGGAATCTTCATTCCCGGAACCGATGCTGACTTCATCAATATTCGCAGGAGCTGTCATACTTGAGGCGATATTTCCTGAAGCAGTGGTCACCCCGAACGTATCCACCGTTGCGGTCATGGCCGCTTCTGTCTTCATAAAAATAGTGCCCACAACATGAAAATTTGTCGAGGCGGTTGTATATGTGCCGGCGTTCCCTGAACCCGTCATTGAATTATCAAGATCGGTTGCATCAGTCTCACCTGAGTAAGTACTGCCCGAATTATCAGTATTCATTACATTTTTCACAGCATGAGTATTCGCTGAAGTAGTCAGAACCTTGACGGAGTTCCCGGCCATAGCGGTTACTTTGTTGACTCTCGTTGATGGGATTAGACCTGTGTAGTTACTATATAAACCAGTGGTTTCTTGATCAACACTCGCAAAGGTGGTCGTATTTCTATCGCTGTTCTCTGAAGCAGTGTTTGCACCCTCAACGTCCGCGGATATGGTCATGTGAGTGGTAATGTTATAGGGATCCACCGAATCGGTCATGGCAGCGCTGGTGCAATCTGAGTCACAGGGTGTGACCTCAGCAGTATTTGATGAAGCGGCAGTGTCTTCATCTTCGGTTCCTAAAATGGATGAGCCTATATCTTCCGTAGTGTCAGCGCTACTGCGTTCAAAGTCCGTGATTCTTTCACCACTACCGCCAGTCCAATCATGCGTCGTTTGTTCGCTGGTGGGCACAACACTGCTAGCTTCTCTGATTTTTGTTTGTGTACCAGTTCTTACTCTACTGTTTGTTGCTATGTCGATGACTCCAAGACTAGCTGTCTCTCTAGTAATGGTTTTCATTTTTACGGGTTCTGATCTTTCACTTAAAGTTGTTTCATTGCCCTCTTCCGAACCTGATGCTTTTGTGCTCATTGCCTCTGCAGACGTTGTTCCGATGCCTGTTCTTTCTGTGACAGCTGATGTTTGTTCTATGGGTCCTTCAGTGGTAGACTTCGTGCTCGTAACGGCAGTTTGGACGCTTCTAATGCCTACTCTCGCAGTATACTTTCTGGTGGTCGGTTTACTTTCGACGAGTTCAACCGTAGTGGCTTTAGTAGACGATTTCTTTGTCACTTCGGCTTGCAGGGGGCTGACTTTCTTTGGAGGTACACTTTCTTCTATTTTACCGCAATGTAGTGTATTCGCCGTTCTGCAAAATAATGTTTTTATACAACGTGCTTAAAACAGCGTAATCCTTTGTTTGGCGCGTCCTTGTCCTGTGGTTTAAATGGCATGACTGAAGGTAAGACTCCAGTTGGTTCTGGTTTCTTGATATTACTGGGTGTTGTCTGCACCCTAATTCCCTGCTCTGCCTCCTCGGACGTATGGCTCCAAAGTGACAGGAGTGGTTCTGTGAATAGGAACGTTGCCTGGATGCATTGAATGTGCAGTAATGGATACTCCCACGTCACTTCTTCTGTCTCTCGTTCTTGAGTATTGTCCAGAAATGACAGGGAAATGACGATGAACGCCAGGATGGCACATTGGAACGGGACAGCACTAGAAAAGAAGAGGAAAATATTTACTTGATTTTTGACATGTACTGTTTCTTGTGAAATCTGTTTAGGTTGTTCATGAGTAAAAGTTAACGCACATACGCTGTTACTAATCAAAGCTACGAATAATCAATGTTTCACCTGAAAGTTAGCCTTCATTATTTATTTATTTATTTATTGGTAACATACGGCCGGACGGAGGTCAAAGCAGGTCAGTAGGTATGTTAAAGTAAAAAAAAACCTCAATTATTAAAAAAACATTAGCAATGAAAAACAGAAACCTGTACTATTTACAATACTCGTCGATACAGTTAACAACAATAGAGTTCCTAAAAGAGGCCGTGTTGAAGCAAGCAGGTCAAAATAAATTTGTTATGTTTCGTTCAAATTACCTTATCAAAGTCTGCAGATGTAACACACTTGTAAATGTCAGTAAAGTAATCCCCATATAAAAAAGTATAACAAAAATTCGTCCGAGTCAACATTATCCTGGCACTTGTAATATTACTAGCGGAAGATTGTTTGGAGGTTATCCGCTTCCAGTATTTAAAACATACAAGATGTCCGCGAAGAAACCCCACCCTGTTTTCTCGCACAGCAAAAATACACTAGACATCGCGGAGAACTCAAACTCAGTCAGAACGTAGCCCCAGCGGTTCGAGAAAAATGCCAAAGTTTCAACACTTACCATTACCCAAATAAAAAGCTAGAAGTGACAAACTGTTTTCGGTCTATGGGAGGACGCCGTCCGTGATAAGCAGAGCGGAAGGCCGCTGCTTGCGACCGCATCTCAAAGATGGCGCCACTTGTCCTCGAGGCTTCCCGCGCCCCTTCGCTTGTCTAAACCAAACGACTGGCGGCAAAGTTACAATACCTCACAAAAGTATTGTGCTCCTTGTCCCAACTTCGTCGGTTGTTGATAGAAGGAAACATAACTAAATAATGAATCTGAAATTGCAGTCACTCGGGTTTTTTGATGAAAAGGCATCCCGATAAATACCGAAGCAGACGTCGTCTGCTTCTGCCATCCACAAACGCCCACAGTCACCTACTTGCACCTGTATTAATTGTTTATGTCCAGTTTTATTTCATTACCTACTGGCGTTCCTTATGCGGCAGCTAACACGCAAACAACGGAACCAGGTCGTACTGTGGTACGCCGAGCTGGGGACCTTTAAAACGGTAAAGCTCAAGGTCTTCTTGGAGTTTAGCTTACGGCCACCTTCCAAGTCGGTGATCTGGACGTGGTCCCGGCTTTTTGCAGAAGAAAGTAGCGTCAAGTACAAAACGCACGTCTTTCAGTTCCTCCTCAAAAGGAGGAGCTCCGCTTCGCAATCGTCGGTGCCTTCGAGGCAGATGCCCATTTGCCTTTGCGAAGAGCCGCGCGTTTGTTCGGTGTATTCAAGCACACCGTGCGCTAAGCTATCCGCGAGATGCGCCCCTGCAAGTTTGGCCTGATTCATGAGTTGTTTCCCGAGTGACTACGAGATGCGACTTGACTTTTGCCGGGACGAGCTCTCAGGATTGCACAAGATTCATCACATCTGCAGTTTTTGCTGTTTAGTGATGAGGCTACATTTCACCTGGACGGGCAGGTCAACACCCGGAACTGACGCTATTGGAGTTCGACGAATCCGCACTGGACGCTCAAGAGGGCTTCTGCATTTGCCAAAAGTAACAGTCTTGCGCGTAATCTGGAGAGAGGGCGTCGTTGGTACCTTTTTCTTTGACGGCAACGTGCCCGGAGACATCTACCTACAGGTGACGCAGGATGAGTTTCTTCCTGGTTTGGAAGCACCGCACATGCAGCGGGACGCATGTAATTTCATGCAAGATGGGACGCCATCCCACTGGGCGACAAGTGTAGGGCACTGGCTGGGCACCATCTTCCTAGGACGCTGGTGTGCCTGGGATCGCCGAACATGCCGTTGCCGCCCCGATCGCCAGACCTCATAATAAGCGTCTTATTCGTTTGGGGGTTTGTGAAGTCCCAGGTGCACAAGGGCCGTATCCCACCACTCGATGGCTTAAAGCGGTGCATCGAGGCAGCGTTCGCTCTCATCATAGACGAGATGCGAGCTGCGGCATTCGGAGAGTACGAGACCAGGCTTGGGCTCTGCACTTGGTGGCTAGGAGGCCACGTCGAAGCCCTGGTTCTGACTGAAGTAGTAGAGCCATAGGGCCCTGCCTAGAACTGATCTGACAACAGTCTACAAAACGAACTTAGTTTCCCGTCAAGTGTATGGCTTATTTATTTTATTACCTGTAAGGCTGCCAAATGCTGTCGTCATGGAGCCTATAGCTACTCTCGTCGTGGTTTCTCTCCCGTGTCTCTAAATTCTATGCAAAGAAGATTATTTTATAAGCGCCTCTTTTCTCCTCAGATATCACTCCCTCTGTTACCTTCAACTTAGGCAGTCTGGTGCCGCACGCTATGTTCAACCTGTCAATCAGTGAAAGGCTCGCGTCACAACAACAAAAACGCCGAGCCAGCGGCTGAAGCAACAAAATATCTTAATTCAGGAAAACGAAATGCATTACAAATACACAGTTTAGTGCGCCTCAACCTGGGTTACGAAAAGTCCAACAACAACCTGGAATTGTACCAAACCGAGACGTAAAAGAAACGATGCGACTGTACTGCGCCGCAAACCGCCAGCACCGAAACCGAAACTAACCAAGAACCCGTGACCGATGGAGGTGCCATCTGCGAGATGCGGTCGCAAACAGCGGAATTCCGTCTGCTGCTTCTCACAGACGGCGTCCTCTCATAGACGAAAACAGTTTTTCACTTATAACTTTGTATTCCGTGATGGGAACTGTTGAAACTTCGTTATCTTGATCGAACGGCTGGGGCTACGTTCTGACGGAGTTCGAGGTCTCCGCGACGTCTAGTTTTATTTTTGCGGTGCGAAAAACAGAGTTCGGTTTTCTCGCGGACATCCTATATTTATGCCTTGTAGGAACAGAATGTAAAACAAAAAAACTGAATTGACTCTTTACTGATTTATCTACGAAGTTGTCTTCCATACAAAAAATCATAAGACATCATTGCCTAAAAAAAAGAAAATCAATGTATAGTTAATACTATTGTTCCATCTTTCTTTGTCAAATCAAATCAAAGTTTATTTGACATCACCAAGTACAAAGTACTAAACAATGATGTCTGGAGCACAGACAAAAAGCCGCAAGAGTGCGGCTTGACTGGGTCTGAGCCCCTTCTACATATACATAGTCACATTGCAATGTAAAAAACAAGCAAAAAAGATTTGGCAACAGCACTGGTAATAATATACAATAACAAACAAGTAACGCAACATCAGCATCACTTACTACACATTAAACAATTAATGTACGCAAAGATATACAAGGCGAAAACTATAGATCTAGATATATAAACTGTATGGAACATGAAACACTTATTTTTTCATTTCTAATTATCAAGCGAATTCAGTAAAAATGGTAATGTGTAACATAAAGATTGATTTCCGTAATTCGTGCGTGCATGAGGAATGATCCATGTTTCATTGTGACGTGTGTTATAAATGTTAGTGTTTCTTGTTAATCTAGATAATTGTTCAATGTTGTTGTTATTTCGTTTTTTGCCGGCATAGTACCTCTTAAGCAGTATATCATTATATAAAAATTGAACCGGACGTACATTAAGACTTTTAAAAGTGGTTCGGTATGTGCATCGTAAGGAGAACCAGAGATAGCGCGCACGGCTTTTTTCTGTAGTAAAAAAAGTTTAGTAACGTTTGACGTGGTTGTGTTCCCCCAAACTAGGTGGCAGTAGTTGAGGTGAGAAAGAAACAGGGAATTGTAAATAAGCAATTTTATATTAGTGGGTAGAGAAAACCGCAACTTTGTAAGAATACCTACAACGCGAGAGAGTTTATTAGCAATTATTTCAATATGTTTGCTCCAAACTAAGTGTTCTTCAAATACAACTCCTAGGCTTTTAACTGAGGGCACAATATCCACAGTAGAAGTCCCTATCATGAGGGGGTTCTCAATATTTTCTTTCTGATTTTTAGGTCTGAAAAGTACAGCCTTTGTTTTGGACTTGTTAATAGCTAGTGAATTCAACAGGGTCCATTGGTTTAATTTATCGAGAACATTATTTGCATGATTTATTAATTGTTTAATATCGGAAGAATTAAAAAATAAACTAGTGTCGTCGGCATACATAACAAATTGGGTATCATTATCAATATTTATTACGTCATTAATATAGATATTAAATAACAAGGGCCCAAGGATGCTACCCTGGGGTACTCCGGATTGAATCGCTTTGATATCGGACATCTTGTTGTTTATAACAACTTTCTGGAAACGAAACTGAAGATAACTTTTCAACAAATCTAGAAATACCCCTCGGAAGCCATAGATATCGAGTTTTTTTTAGTAAGGTAACGTGGTTTATTCTGTCAAAGGCCTTTGAGTAATCTACAAAAACCCCTAGTGTTAGCAGTTTGTGTTCAATAGCATGGAGAATCAATTCTTTTTGTGTCAGGAGTGCTGACTCGGTTGAACGACCCTTCCTGAAGCCAAATTGAAAGTCTGTGATTATCCTATGTTTTTCACAAAAAGCAGTCATTCTATCATTAATTAATTTTTCTAGACCTTTTGAAAAAACGGGAAGAATTGATATTGGTCTGTAATTTGATAATTCGTTTTTGTCACCCCTTTATACAAAACGCTCACCTTCGCTAACTGCATACGTTTTGGAAATACACCGTGTATAAATGACAGGTTATAAATATGTTCAAGTGCAGGACAAATTAGATCTAGGACGTACTTAACTGGACGGATTTGCAAGTCATCGGCGTCACAACAGTTACTGTTACGGAATGAAAGAAACACGTGATAAATTTCTTCAGCATTAGTCGGTCCTAAAAACGCACTTTCACGGTTTCTGGCTTTTAGGTATTCTAAACTACGTGGATCGTATGTACTGTTAGCCAGTGATACAAAAAAGTCATTAAAAGAGTTAGCTAGCGCCGTTCCCGATGTTGTTTGGCCATTTAAAAGTAACTCTTGAATACACTGTGGGTGCTGCTGGCCACGACCAAGCACTGTGTTCAGTCTTTGCCACGTAATGTCACTTCGTTTTAGTATGTCGGCATTAAACAGGTTGTGAAGATAATTCCTTTTTGCATTTCTAAGGAAACTAGTCACTTTATTACGAAAAACTTTGAAAGCATGCAGATCATTTGAGTTTCTTGTCTGTAAAAACCGCCGATAAAGAGCATCTTTTTGTTTTATTAGTTTTAACGACTTGTTCGTTATCCAAGGTTTCCTTGACTTTTTGCTTCTTGATGCCTTGTGACGAAATAACCTTACATAAACCGACTTAAACAAGGTTAAAAACGTGTCGTACGCTTCATCAGGGGTAGTTTTACTATATACTATATCCCAGCATATGTGTGAGAGTTCATTGCGAAATTGTTCTAATGTTAGTGGATTAATGTCTTGAAATGTAAGAGTATGAATTTCTTTAAATGATTTAACTATTGCGTTCTGATTAGTCATGAGAAAGATGGGCAAGTGATCGCTGACGTTCACCCCGATAACACCTGATACTAGTTTTTGAGTGTCTATATTTGTAATAAAAACATCAAGTAGCGTTGCAGAATCATTCTGAATACGAGTTGGCAAAGTAATGGTGTTAATACAAGCGTTTGACTCTAATATTCTAACGAGTTCACACTGTGTTGTCGTCGCGTTTAACATGATTAATATTAATATCGCCACCTAAGACCAGGTTATAGTCTATTTTCGTTTACCCAGCAGCAAAAAATCATCCAAAAACAATAGGAAAGCAGATATGCTCCCTCCAGGGGGGCGGTACACGACAGAGAAAAATGTTTTGATTGCAAATTATAGTTAAGATTTCAAAATCATCTGTTATTGTTGTAAGATGTTGAACTACGTCGAATTTCAACGTGTTCTTTATCGTTAATAATATACCACCCCCTTCTTGACAGAGCGGTTGAGGTACAGAGTTTCATAGTCAGGCATCCTAAACACTTCATTGTCCTGCTGATACCACGTCTCGGAAAGCATCACAACATCGAAAGAAAAGCCAAAACAAGAAAACAATCCCTGCAAGTCATTGTCCTTATTCCGAGCAGACTGCGTATTCAAATGAAAGAAAGATGTACACTTTTTTTAGGACACACGAATTTGTGGCAAGCGTAAGTCTAATATGACTGTTTCTCGTGTGATAGGTTAAGATGTCCCGAGACCGATGCAGCGCTTCAATTAATCAACTCCAACTTAAAAAAAAAACAACAAAAAAACATGGCTATGAATACTGGGAAACGCAGAGGTGTTGAGAGTTCCGAGCATGTTATTAATATCGCAAATATCGTCAATGATAGGGCCGCATTAGCCGTCGAAAACACCCGTGAGCGATCACGCGGAACCGTTGAAGCGTGAACATGATGCGGAAGCGCACATGAACTACTTTCCATAGTAGAAGCCCCGCATGCAACACGGCGCGCGTTGCACTCTGGGAACTAGTTGGCCAAGGAGGAGAGTGCCATGGTTTCGGTTTCGATCGACACGTCGACAAGAGATTATACACAGAGCGTGGACTTTTATGTTTTCTGGTCCCGAGAGCGTCATTTGTGGTCTCTAAACTAACCTAAATGGCCAGACCTCAAAGCTTTGCTAGGCCCGAGACGTATAGCTTGTCTTAAGGCATGCTTGTTGTATTTTGGTACTTGAGCTTTTCTGTTAGCGTTTCGAGTATGTGGACTAGCCAGTGCTGGGAATCTCGACGCTGCGAAGCTCGGGGATCTTGCTTGTGTACGAATCGACAAGCTGTAGACACCAGTGAGTATGCATACATCGAGCTCGCGCCTTTACATTAGTTTGGTTGATCAGGGAAGTTTGTTTGTTTCGGTGCGTCCATAGACGAAATATAACTTTTTGCAATTACTGTTTTTCTTAATACGCCTGAGTACGCGAGTTAAAACTCGAGGCGCATTGAAAAGCTCCATTTGAACCATTTGAACACTTCTCATCGCTATCTGTACTTGCCCTCGCAGCACTGCACGAATTCGTGAAGTCCCCAACCGCTTGCATTTCACAAATATTCAACATCGCGTATATACGCATAAAGTTATCCTGCAATCATTATAGGCACATTCGCACATACAAACCGTTTTAGAAGGCAAAAAGTAGAGCACTTGTGTGAAGAATGTCGCACCATTCGGTGGAAGTGCGCTGGACGGGTATGAACCCCGGTGCGCCAAAGAACGAAATTATTCAAAGCGCATTTGACGGTTGCTAATGGCCATAATATTTGTTATGTGTTTGCTTTCTTCCTCACTGAGTATGCCGGAGATAATTTCAGACATACGTACCGTTCAGGCACAGATCTTGGAGGCGTCAGTAAAAGGTCGTCCAAAAAGGCTTAGCGAGGAGTAGGGGACGCTTGTTAGGGCCTCCGTCGTAGCTAGCCGATCTCAGCGTTTGCGAAAACTTAATCTTATATCAGCATAAAATTTGAGTGTGCGATATGTGATGACACGAGGAAGACATCATAGTAACTTTTGTGCAGTAGTGAGATCGATATTATTGCGTTTCCTTAAAGTTGATGCGCCAACGCTGGCTCAACTTTGACACTCCTGTGAGGATGCGGCTTGCTTTTCGCCCAATGAAGTAACAAGAAGCGGACATTTGGCAAACAAAATACGTATAGGGCTCAAGGTGACCAAATTTCAGTTGTAGTTCACTGGTACTAGACGGGATTGCTGACACGAGCTGAAAGATGCACTCGTTGGGTGGTGACTAAACTACGTCTTACTACGTTTGCATTCGCACGCACAATATCCGGTGTTTCGGGAACCAAGGAAAATGCCCCGGTCTTCGTTTTTGTATCGTTCGAGAATGCGTGTATTGTACATTCGTGAAAAGTCAGAGAGTCGAAAACGCAAAGCAGCGCGTTCGGTCGCGGCGTGATGGCATGAGATGAAGCTGCAGTGCTCAGTCAGGAAACCGAAACCGGAGTGGCCAACTAGTTCCCAGAGTGCACTGCGTGCCATTTTCGCCGCGATGGGAGCGCGTCGGTTTTGGAAGAAGTCTATTTCGTGTGCTTTGCTTTGCAGGGGTTGCGGTGACGGCGGAACGCGTACGCACTGATTGGCTCTGATTGAAGGATAGTGGGTAGACCTCAAGACAGCTAGCTTTGGGGTTTACCCACGTATCCTTCAATCAGAGTCAATCAGAGCTCTCGGTGTTCAGACGTCACCGCATGCACCCCTTCGCAAAAGCAGCAGACGAACATGTGCATCCTCATTGGCCGTGTCCTGCAGTTCCGGTAAGCAGTAAGTGAGTGACTATATTAGACTATGCAGGGTCTGTTTTTAGACTTAAAAGATTTGTTTTATAAAAAAAATATTCGTGAAAGAAATACTAATAAGGTCCTTGACAGTGAGATGATGGCACGGAAAGGGGGGGGGGGGCGAGGAGACATAATGTAGGGAGCTAATTGTCACGATGAGTATAAATAAAAAAAATGCAGTACCTTTTTTATTGGTGAAGATCAACATTTCGTTTCAATTATAATTTTGGTGAGCTTAAATAAAAAACACTAAATCGGTAACTTTTTTAGAAAGTCTTTGAGCGTTTAGGAAGCTCAGCATAGGGCGCTAAAGTTACCACTCGTGTTAAGAGGCTACGGGGCTGGCGGCGAGAAAACGCGGATGATAAGAGACGGAAAAAACCTTGCAGGCGCGCGTTATGGCACCGAGTGATAACTTCAGCGCTCCATCTTGCTCCCCACGTCTTCCAAGTTTCTTCTAAAATGAAGCGATTTAGCGGTTTTCGATTGCTCTCAGCAAGTTTTTCATTGGAAACATATGTTTGGTTTCACTCATGAAGAAGTTAATTAACCTATCTTCGTTAATTAGTCGACTTATTGTGACGATTATTCCCCTCTATTATGTACCCCTGGCCGCATACCTCTATTTCACGAACCGAATTAGCGTAACTTTCAGGAATTAAAAACAAAAGAAGAAAAAACATCTGTGAAGATAAAAAGAAAAGAAAAAGAAACTTGTATAAGTTAAGATAGTGTTTAAATAAAACATTAAGCGTTTAGAGAACCCAAAAAACAAATGAACACACAACAAATGAACACACTCAAAACAAATGAAAATTTGTTCGCTACAAAGAAGTGAACACAGAGGGGGCGTGTCTAAGAAGTTTAGCATGACGTCTGCTCTAATTTGATTGATTAGCGCCCTTCGGAATTTTATGTGGATTTCGGCGTAAACATGCAGAAAGCTTGAGCCTGTAGTTTGGAGTGCCATTGCCTTAAACGCTCAGCAAATACTTGTGGTCCGAATGGTTTACTGAAGCTTGATCAAAACCTAAGTGTTTTAGTTTTTTTATGACACGCATTCATTGTGTCTTCGTTCTAGCGGTGCTCAGAGAACGTGAGAGCAGAATAGATTTATATTTCTGGTTTTGTTTTGCAGCCCAGTGCAACCGAAGGAGTAAAACCATTAACTTAAAGGGGACGTAAGATGATTTGCCAACCTTGTTCTCGTCAGCTTTCATCTCCAACTCAAATGTAAATGAAGCATCTTGTGGTCGTGATATAGCATTGTCACCGTAATCTCAGTTTCCCAGCAGTCTGTAGTCGGCAGGGTTAGCCGTCAGTGTTCCTTGCGTCTGGTGCAATCGTCGAGGAACGTTGAACTACGGAGACAGCCCTGCCAGCCTTCTTGCCGACGTGGTCGGCACTTTCCGACTGGGCAATCTGAGTAGTTTTTTTTCGTCGACCAAAAAGTAAGAGCAGTGTCAAATTGTCGACTTATGACATGGTTTCGGAATGAGATAGGTCTAAGCTTCCACCGTGCTGTTCATTCCTTAGAAGTGATAAGTGCCGTCACAGAACTCATTGGTTACGAACGCGAATCGAAATATTCGTGGACAGATGGATTCTTGACGGAACGCATACCAGCCGACTGACGCAGTGCTTGCGTCCATTGCGAGAGCTGGGGCCCTGACATGCTTTGTCTACTGCGGATATACCAAAGTGAAAACGTAGACAACTTTTGAATGAAGAAGATACAAAATAGCCCTGTATATTTTCACTTATTTCTTTTTACCGAGAGGCAGGCTTCTGACCTTACACCCCTTTTCTTTCCACTCTTCGAGCTCCTGCGACTAGTCGAGGGAGCAACAGGTCCGAGACGAGACGAACGGTTCCACTTACGAGATTGGACGACGCATCTGTGCTGGCGCAGCTCCGGCGACGAAGCAACACGTTGGCTAATATGCCTCGCTTTGTTTCGCTCGTGCTCGCCGTGTTGCCCAGAGCCTTGCTGCGTGTTGTTGAGCTGTGCGTCATTAATCAATCGCGGTTGCCTTGCCCTTGCAGGGCGCCGCTGGCGACGCCCCGGGATAGTGTGCCTGGATCTGAGAGTGCTTCCAACCGTTCGATTGGGGTCACGTGGTATCGTGGACCGCGTTTGGAACACGAGCTGCGAGGAGGTGTTGAAGGCGTCGATCGTCTGCGAGTGTTTCTGCCTTCCCGCCCTCTATCCTCCTGGCCACTCAAAAACGCCCGCATGCGGAGATGCACCCAATGTTCGCAGCGGTCCTCTGCATTTACACGCTCAATGAGCTGAGTTGCTTCCCCTCTTCAGTCTGGACTCCCTACTCCGACACAAATCGAACCCGCTTTCGCAGTCAATGAGGCTCACGTCCAGGTGTGCCGGCCGATATGTCGACGCCAAGAGTCGGGCGTGCACAACGACCCCTCGACAACGAGGCCATGAGGCCCGTTCACACCTGCGACCGACTTCGACCGAGGCGACCAGATCTGTTAAAACTTCTAAAATTTCATTTCTGGCGCCATCTATGCGGTGATCGTGGAACTGCATTTCACAAGAGCGATGGTTTGCGGCATTTTCGAGGTCGAATATGCGTAATACCTATGAGAAAGGCTCGTTTATAACGTTTCCAAAAGTTTTTCGAGACAAGAAAGAAAGAATAAGGCGCGGAAGAAATAGACAATATGCTGGATTGTCAAGTTTACTGCAACCTGATAGATGGCGCCACTGTGTCCTCTGGTTTAAGAGGTTGTAAGGAACCAAGATTTAAGAGGTCAAGAGTGTGAACGGGCCTTAATGCTGCATCTCTAGTCACCCCTTTGGAGTCTATAGCGCGGGGAAAATGTTTGACACGACTGCTGTTTTAGCTTTGGGATGAGTCCGTGAATTCAGTGAGGGCGCGAGACAGCTTTTATTACCCCGCGGCTCGGCGCACTAAGCTTGCTCTGCAAACTCACAGAGATATTCGTGGTTTCAATCCCACACATGACCGTTCTGACCGCGGTTGAGCGTCGGTCCCGGCATCCTGTCGTGTGTCACTACTGCGTGAAGCGCTTTAAAGACCCCCAGGCTAGCTGTCGTACTGCACCGGTTAACTGTGTCGTCTACAGCGGAAACACGAGACGCCCATCGAGGAAGACCAATACGTTAGTTACTGTTTAGCCACACTGAGCTCAGACTTAACTGGTGTTAAGGGTGCCCGCCGGGAATCCTAAACCGGAGTTATGCTTAAGTTTGTTTAGCAGTTACGGCCACCTATAGCCTAGTTACATTGTCACCTTTAACCACACTTAGGCGTAAGTATGTTTAGCAGTCACGGCCAATATAGCCTGGTTACACGGTCACCTTTAACCGCAGTTACTCTTAGGTATGTTTAACAGTTAAGGTCAACTATAGTCTAGTTACAGGGTCACCTTTAACCGCAGTTACACCTAAGTCGGTTTCACAGTTACGGCCAATTCATAGCCTAGTTACACGGTCACCTTTACCCGCAGTTGCGTTTAAGTGTGTTTAATAGTTAGGCCAACTATAGCCTAGTTCACCACGCATGACCTTTAACCGCAGTTACGCGTAAGTATGTTTAGCAGCTACGGCCAACTATAGCCTATAGTTGCACGGTCACCTGCTAACCGCAGTTACGCTTAAGTATGTTTAGCAGTTACGGCTTAAAGTGACACTGGACAGGGTATTTATGTTTGCCAAGGTTTTTATTTGTATATTACATATCAGAGCCAAACTACCTGAAAAACAATTCGCGGCTCGAAATTCTTTTCTTCCGACCGAAAACAGTCGATCAAAAATGACTGTTTTGAGTCGCGCTCACTCTCTTCTCCGCGGCCACGTGCCGTTTTCTACGGTCTAGACGCAACTGCCAAATGTAATCAAAGCCGTAGGTCATCGAAGGCACACACACAATATTAAAAATAGAAAAGAAATATGATACCCATTTTTTGTGGCTTCTTAAAAGCTGCAGAGTGGCGTTTGTTTGGCAAACAAAAAGTATCACAAGTCACGTGACTTCCGCCACCTCTCTCCTCCGCTATATTTTTTTCCTCCTCACTTTAGTTTCGGTGTAAATTTCGAGGAATTGCGTTTTTTGACTCCATGTAAAATATATACGTGACACTGTACCAAAATATTGATGGGGTAGTCGTCTGACACCATAATGAACCGTCTGGCAAAATATAAAGATAAATTTTGGGGGGTGTCAGTGTTCCTTTATGTATGTTTAGCAGTTACACCTAAGTATGTTTAGCTGTTACTGCCAACTCCGGCCTAGTTACACGGTCACCTTTAACCGCAGTTAAGTCTGACATCAGTCACGCTTAACTGCGGTTATGGGTGCTCGCGTATATAGGGAAGAACGCTGTCTAAACTTCCGCGCAGTACAATTTAGTCTTAGCCGAAGACTGACGGAGCAAGTTTGGGTCTTGAGTTGAGTTACGGTAGATGACGTAGGATAAGCAATACTAAAGAATTATTTCCTAGGAGCTCTAGACCAGTGTCCGAAATCTTAGCCCCAGTAATAAAAATGGCTTGAAGGTGTTTATAAATGTTTTATTTGAGGATCCCGTGTCGATGAGTGTGCTCCTTTGTCGAAAACTGAAAACAGCGAAGTCGAGATGGGCCTATTGCCGGAGCGAGTCCCATCAATAATTCAACGATTCGAAATCGATGCATGAGCATGTTTCGACTTTCGGCAGCAGAAATGTAAGGTTTCATTCCAAGCTACATTAGGTGCTAATTTTGAAAATAAGAGAGAATCTAGTCGCGTTGTGACGGTCAACATAGGTTCACGGGTCTCTGGTATCGCGCAGGAGATCGCGATTCAAAACAACCGATAGAACTAACTTTTCAACTATTTGCGCCACACCGGTGGCGGAAATGAGCCTTCAACTAAAGTGTTGTAGATGATAAACTCGTCAGTGTCACTGCACTTCAAAATATCAATATTAAGATAAATTCAGTTACAAAAAGTCACAGGCTAAAACAGCAATTATCACGAGAAAACGTGCACGCACCTTGCGAGCGTACCCCATGTTAATCGCCGGTATACAGTGTTCGGTGCGTGCTCCATTCACAAAATGTTCCGAGCACAGTCGAAATGATGGCGTTGGGAAACGTCTTTCGGTTTACGGGCGCAACCCACTGCCGCCGGAGATCGGGGCCATGTGGAAAGGGACGGAGCACTAAGAACACTGCAGCCACATGTGCCGGATTCCGTCCATGCTACGCAGGTCCTCGGACAGTATTCGACGCTTTCTGTCGTCATTCGTGCATGCACCCTATAACCGAGGACAGGTGTCCCGATGACCGGGGGGACTGTCGCCATGCAAGCCCGTGGCTCTTATTAAGTTTGGGAGTTTAAAACAGAGAAGAAAGCGCGAACGAAGTTCGAGGCAATGCCTGCACCCGACACCGGCGAAGCCTCTCATCCGGGTCCTTCACTCTCTTTCTAACGCACCAGAGGGGGAAAACGCCGGTAGCCATTTCCATCTTCTCCCTCTCCCTCTTTCGGTAAAATGGTCTATAGACTACAGCCACCTGACGCTTCGTTCGTTGCAATGTGTGAAAGGTTTGCCACCGCTTTCTACGTTGGAAGAAGTACAAATATTAAAAAAAGTTCTTTTGAGGTTTGCATAAACAATTTACCCATTGAAGGATGCTGAAACTCGGTGGAAGGTTTACGCTTGCGGTGGTACTAGTATGCGAGAGTTTGGAAATTTGTCAGTAACTAGATCATAAAGTAAAGCAGACATGCGATTTCTCGTTGTGAACCGACATCCAACTACGCCTAATATTTGTCAAAAAAGGAAAGGACATCGTTAGCGCGTGTAAGATTTATTTAAAAAGTTGTCTCGAAGCCAGGGAAAGTGAGAAGGTTTATTCACTAAAATACTTGCCACAGGCGCCGCAGTACCAGTTCGTCGCCTGCCGGTTATTAGGCGTACGTGGACGTCAACTTATAACAAAATATCGTTTTTTTTTTTTTTATTCAGGTTTTGAGCATATTCTCAAAGTTTTGGATTCTATCGCTGTCGCTAGCGTTACATTCCCACCGACTTTCAGCTTTCTGCAATGCGTAGTTTCTTTTTTTACGCGGACCACAAAACAAAACAGAGTTTCAGTTTTCTATCTCGCGCGCCGTGTTTTCATGAGCTCAATATCCGTAGGAAATCGACAAGGGGTACAACAGGAAGCGGCGGTATCCCCAAGTGAGACACGTCACGATTAGTCGTGTCACGAACCGTAAACTTCCTGAGATCGAAGTCTTTCTTGCGCGAGTACATTCGATTGATCTTGTAATTAAAATATCCATATGTTAGTTTTCAGAGAAACGGACAAGAGAGAAAGAGAGAGAGAGAGAGAGAGAATTAGTAGTGGCTCCATCCGATTGCAGCGTTGACTGCGGCCGGACTTTAACCACGCATGCGCCGAGAAAGTGAGGGAGAGGAGGAAACGAGAGCGCGCGGAAACGCCGAGCTCTGGTTGGGTCGATTAGTGGGTAGACCTAAAGCTACGAAGGAGAGCAACGTCGTCTGCTTCCAATTGCGCAGGGTTGCGGTGACGTGTTTTTGGCTCTCGCATTCAAACGCGTTGCGCGCTCCGTGCTTTTCTCTCCCTTCGTTTCTCGGCGCTACAGCCGACGAGACCTCTAAATCGCCATGCCCGTAGTGCTGGAGTCTTTGTAGCTGAGGCCTTTCCATATAGGGCTACTGCTGGCGAGAGTCACATCTCATATACTGTAGGATAAAATAATAAAAATAATATATATTTTTTAAATATAAGGACAAGTGATTTTTGCACCCAGTTTAACTATCAAACACAAAAAATGCTTTTTATTTTTTCTTTATAAATGCGAAGGAGGCGATGTAAAAGTTTCCAAAAGAGGAGAATTTACTTATTTGTGGTACTAGCCAAGGCGGAAGAATGTGGTGTCTGGTAAACACGTGTGTGTATAAAATGCTAAAAAGTGCCCGCTTTACGTTCGCGCTAAATGTGCCGCGCACCGTAGATAGGGCAGCGTGCTTACTCAGCTTGGAATGTCTTGAGCGGCTTCACCTTGTCCGCTAGGTGTTAAGGAATATAAATTTACCAACATCGGAACCTTTCCGGATGGATTAACTAAATCTAATCAAAATTGCGGTAAGGTTTTAGAGATCAGTTAGCTTATTTCACGAGCAGCGCGATTATAAAATAAAAATAAATATTGCTCTGACAATAGATTCAAGAAATTGATTTATCTACTGCGGACCATACTCAAAATACATTTCATGGGCAAGCAAATTGGTTCGAGCAACTGGCTCGAATGTCGCTTGCAGCGTTGATGTTGACTAGTGTGCCTTGATCTGGAGAGTGCTTCAAACTGCTCGAACGGGGTGTCGCGTGATTCACGGGGCCGCATTTGCAGTACAAGCTGCGAAGAGAAGCCGTAAGCGTTGGTTCGTCTGGAAGCATGTCCAAGCTTAGCTTAGCCTCTACTTCTGTTATCCTCCTCGCCTCGCACGCATGCGCGTGGGCCACTAATCGTCGCAGCAGACGTCAATCGTCAAATTGCAAACACTCAATGCATTTTCGAGTTGCTTCATCTCTGAAATCTATGCTCTGTACAGTTGAGCCCGCCCGTCCCTACGACGCGGCGGACGAGTGTCTCCAGAAAACTGGACAGGTCGATTGCGCGGGGGCGTCACTCGGCCGCTTGCGCTGCCACGACTTCCGGCGGAGGTAGAAGTTCGATCGTTCGGGTTGCACGCCAGGTTGCCGAAGCACGCGCCTCCTTGAAGTCCTGTTTTAGCCAAAATGTCGACGCTACTAATATTTTAATAATTGCGAAAAAAAAAACTTCTGACAAGCAAGATCAAAAGCAGAGACATTAATTGATAGATGCGTTTAGAGATCAGAGTTCCCGCAAAGGAAATGTCTTTATTTCTTGGGAAGGGTTTCCGAGAATGAAAATGTCTTTCTGTACAAGAACAGCAGCAGAGGCCTTTTTTGAGATGTTTCATGAAGATACTTCTCAGGAAGAAAAACCTCTTGTCTTCTGAAGAAAGAACTCTCCAGGAACGTGTTCAAGCCTTTTTCGAGCGAGAGGAGGAGCAATGACTTTTATTACAGGTGTTTCATGAGAGATACTTCTTTAAGAAGAGAAATCTTTTTCCCTGTTGAGCAGACACTTTCTTAACAGAAAAGGGTTTCTCTAAACGTAGTTTTCCCCAAGTAACTACTAAGTGGAAGCCTGCGGCTGATTTTCTATTTACTAATTATGCTTGTAAACTATTTATCCGCCTTTTATTTCCAAATGAAAGTTCACCGGCAAAATAACATGTCCGCGGTCCTGTCTTTTTTTAGTGCAATACGCTTTTTTAATGCGCTGGGTTTTCTCATCTATATAAACTAATTATAACTAAAAGGCCATTGGGAGAGCGGATCAATTACGAAGAGTATTCTCTTCCTGAGGGAGCCAACCTACATCCGCTTTGAAGTGGACTGCGGCAAAAAGCAACGGGAACGGCGTTCCTTACGTCCAGTGTAAATATTGGGGTTGCCAGTAATCTATTATTTAGTTAAAGTAATTTGCCTCCGCGCTCCTTTCTTACTGGAAGAAATCAAACCAATTATGTTTTTTAGATACTTTCAGTAGTGAAAATGTTTTTTGCAGCTAGGCCACGGAGGTAGATTTTTGAACTATGAATTTTTAACGCAGTATCGCAGCCATTTAATCCGGTTCGTCTGACTACTCACTTAAAGCAAAAGAAAGAAGTAAAGAATCTTTCTTTCAGAAGTGATTGATTGAGAAACCCATAGTTGTGAACTACATGTCTAGCGTTCAGTACTATCAATTAGTACAACTTATTAAGCAGGGGCGGATTTTTGGGTCCAGGCCTTGGGGGGGGGGGGGGGGGGGGGGGGGGGGGGGGTGGCGGGGCGGTGGGCATACGGATGGCGGGGGGGGGGTAGTCTGCTCTGCTGGAGATGTGACGTCACGGTCAGAGAAACGTTGCCCAGATGTTTTTGTTGACCCAATATTTCCCATGTCACCAGAATACTAGCCTTTTGAATGGTGTAACTCAATGATTATATTAGAGCAGAAGTTGACCTGGGAGAGCTTAGAAGGAAGGGGCGGTCGCCCCCCCCCCCCTCCGCGCCTCCCCTCTAAATCGGCCCGATCTTGAAACACCGGAACCTGAACAATTGTTGACGGCAGCCATGCAAGCTTTAGCACCGCAAGCACCCAGTGTATTTTCAGTCCAACCCATTCCGATTCAATCCTATCCAATTCAATCTCGTCCTTACCACGAAACTCGCCATCGTATCGTAATTTAATCGAAAATGAAAAGATTACATTGTATGCCTTTAAGCAATTGCGCTAATCATTAATTTGCTTCTGAACGTGACAGCTTTCACGGAAAAGTGTCTATGAAGTTCAAGTGTTTCGTTTCTCTGGACAACCCTTCTCCTAACAAACGTCTATATGTACACGACGTCCTGTTTCAAGTGAAAACTAAAAATTCGGTTGCTTTTGGCGGCACATACTGTTTTTATAACAGCGTAATAGGCGGGCAGAAATGTGGTGTCAGGTGTAGCTGAAACTTCAGAGCATAGGAAAACTCTCCGCTAGGTTGGCTGCTGTTCGATGGATTTGGAGCAGCAAGGTCACATTAAGTGGTCTGAACATATGCTTTGCGGATTAGAAGCAGAAGAAAGACGACGTAAAGCATTGCAGAAAACTACGTGTCGTAGTCTTCTACAATATAAAAGACACATTCGACGATGCATTTTCAGATGACTGTGCATAGATTGAATTTGAGCAGGTCGATCCACATTGCTTGGGGGAGAAAATAAATTAACTCTCGTACCTACTCTTGGTCTGAAATCCAAAGAGCCCAGGGTGAACCTGTGCTTAGCATAGTCGCAACAACTGTCTGAGGCAAATGGGTCTATCATATTGTCAAAGGCTGTACACGCATATTCCTATACTTCATTTCACCTTATCAAAGGTTAGGAATCCGGAGCTCGCGAGCTCTGCCAGAAGTGTTGCAAGTTGGGCGAGTTCGTATGATGACATTTCACCATGTCAGCTTTGGCAGACTTTGCTCTGCTGTGCGAGAGTTTGTGCAGCTGAAGTGCGTCCTTGGACAAGGAGCTTGTGCTCGTGACATTTGGTGCGGTGCATGTTAAGGCTCGTTCCACATTTGCGTTCGAGCGTAACCACTTGTGCACGCTCACGACGAGAGAACCTACTGGCGCCACCTATGGGGAAGCGCTGGAACGCACCTGATCTAAGCGTATGCATCACGCATCATTCTACCACGGTGTGCTTGAAACTATTTCGACAATGTTATAAGCGACTATTTTTCACGAATATTGCGTCGAGTTGATCTCGCAAATACTGCAAAAGCTTCGGTCTATAGTTGCACGCAGATCGGAAAGGTTCTAGCACCATCTCATAGATGGCGTGCCAGCGTGCTTGCTCACTGGTCGTAGCGGTTGCAGTGCAGATGATCGCACTCAAACGCAGATGTGCATACCAGCGTCTAAAGCGAAACAGTCTATACTTTTTGTTTTGAGAATGATACGCGCATTAACCTTGCTGTCAAGGAAAAACAAAAGATGAACACAGGAAAGACAACCGAATATGCATATGAGCCAACACTAAAGTTTCGTGGCATCTCATTGTTTTAACCAAGACTACTCTCCAGGGTGAGGCTCAAAGGGTGCAACCGCTATCTTCAGCTGCGTGGAGCGATAAACACGAGGCGCAGTCTGCGTCAGGGAAACGCTCTATCCGCTGCATTTGGGAAAGGGTTGTTCGAGTTCGTGTAGCTTGAGCCAGACTCCGTCTCGTGGGGCTTCCCATGATGGAGTAGCCTGCAGTTTCCAGTCGGCCCTGCGTGCGCAAGATTAGAGACATTAGGCGGACCGACACTGTCACCAACATTGTACGCCATATGCAACCGGGTGTCGTGTCGCAAGGAATAAACCCGGCACAGAGGCTAGATTCGGCCCAAACAATGCGTAAAACTTGGGTTGTTCTGGGAAAGATGGGCCAAAGCTACAAAGCGGTACCGGAACCTGGTAACGAGGCAAAACTTTGCCTTTTTTTTCCATTAAAAGCGTCGGGCGGCTTGCTGCAGAACAACTTTACACAAATCTCAACTCAAACCGCGAGAGAAAAACAAATTGTAATGAAGGATGCAGGATGCACTGTACACGCACTATTATTCTGTACCATTGTTTTGGGAATGTTGCCTTTCGTAGTGCCTCAACTAAGATTTTCTCTTAGTTCGGGTAGAGCAAGCCGCTTTGGTGTCTGCCTTCCTGTCTCTGAACGTCACGCTCTACATTTATGTAAAATAGCTCAGTTACTTACCATCACTGTATCGAAATAGGCAAACGCACAAATACAGTGTTCGCACACGCGCCAAAATACAACCTATTTACAGTAGGGCGAAAGGCGGATATCTTTGTCTACCTACAAAACCAAGTCAAACTTTGGTAACCTCAGCGGACATTACAACAGCTTCCACAGGGTGCTTGCAAGAGACCATGATGCAACGCTGCTTCCGGTTCCAAATATCCGCCGGAAGCCACGTCGGTGATATTCGTCTGCTTTCGTCTTATGTCCGGAAGCTAGTTCTTTTCCACATCGCTCAAGTTCTTTCACGTTCGGGATCGATTGTGTTCCCGACACAAGCTGGTGTCGGGAACATAATAAAACATAAAGGTCACGTGACATAAATTTTGCTGCTAAATTTAGCCAAGAGACCGAATTCGTGTATCGGTCTCGTGATATCAATTTCCCCGCTAAAATTAGCGGAGAATCCACGGACGGGCGGACAAAATTTTGGGATTGGGGGTAGCGCTAAAAAAAAAATTTCAGTTTAGTCCTTAGCGGAGCCTAAACGCACAGTTTTACACCTACCGTTCGTCGAAGCGATATATATCCGTAATCGAGAAAGTTTAACATTAATTTCGGGACACCTTTCTTATTAATGCAATGAAACGTATACAGATAGCTCACAATATTGAGAATGGCGTTCAGAGCCACGTTCGGAGAATATTCAAATCTTATTCAAGCAAACTTTGAGTGGTTCACGACCTTAATTAAGAAAATTTAAAATATATTTTTATATACATTTGAAGAAGCAACAAAATGATAGAATTTATAGTCAATCGAATGAAGGATGAAATCTAAAACCATGTGACGGAAGATTTTGTTTAGGTGGTACACGCCCGCAATAAAGAAAGCTTCAAATAATTTTGGGATGCCTCTGAAATGAACTCGTTAAATACATGATATCTATGGGTGTGCCAATATTGAAATTTCAACCTCGAATCAACTTCAAATCAAATAGTGCCAAAACTCTGGCCGAAGATTCGATTGTCGAATCGAATACGAATAGCACAGTTTATTCGAAACGTTCACAAGACTATAACAGGGTTTTGTTTTTGCGACGTTCCGGTGACGACTAAATCGAAATTCGAGAGCATCGCTTGTCTTTTTTGAAGGTCACACTCCGCTGATAAAATTGCGAATAACACATGGTAGCAATGTGCCCGTCTGCTCGGCACCCTAAATATTCAGCAGTTCACCGATTCTGCTCAGCTATTCCTTTTTTATTCCGTTCCTTTTTTTGTTTTTTGCGAAGCATTCTGAGGATTGCGGCACATCCAGTGAGCCCGTCGCCCTCCAACCCGCGCAAGCGCGCCGTAAGGCGACGCGAACACCACGTAAAAAACTATGAGCTTCACAAGTATCCACCTTGGCACAGTGTTTGAGTTTCGTGCTCAAACTCTTGGAGCCTTTTCCTCACTTCTTCTTTGGGACGTTTGGAATTTTGTTATTAAAGCATGAAATGATCTTTAACGCCTTTCCCATTACCAAAACGTTGTCCGTCCGACAGTTCGTGGATTTCCCTCTAAATTTAGCAGGGAAATTGATGCCTCGCGACCTATACACGAATTTAGTTTCCCCGCTTAATATAGCGGAAAATTTGATGTCACGTGACCTGACGTCACGGGACCTACAGACCAATTCATTTAGCGCAATAAAAATTTAGCGGAACGTTTAACGTTACATAAACTCTACACCAATTCAGTTTTCCGCCAAATGCGACGGGAAAATTGATGTCGTGTGACCTGAAGTCACGTGACCTATGCACCAATTCAGTTTTCCCGTTAAATTTGGACGGGAAATTGATGTCACGTAACCTGACGTCACGTGAATTATACACCAACGTAGTTTCACCACGAAATTTATCGCGAAAGTGAACGTCACATGGCCCGGCGTGACGTGTCCTATACTACACAAAACTGAATATAGTCTTCCGAACAAATTAAAATGATTACTTCTTAAACACAGCATTTCACGCAATAGAGGACACTAAACGTAAAGGTCGGTGCCAATCTTTTTTTTTTTCTCTATTAACTCCCTCCCGTGCATGCGCATGCTTTTTCTTGTAATGAGCCAAAATGTTTGGGGGTGGAGGCGAGGCAAAGGAAAAGTACTACTGCATTTATTAAAAGCCACACAGATGAGAAAACAAGCCCTACATGTCTATTCTTCTGACAAAAGAGCAAATACCGCGCAAAAAACAGGGAGAAAGTAGAACTGCACACAGGACCAGCGCTGACTCTCAACTAAACTTTAATAAAAACACCCATTGGTGGATTTTTAGGGAATGCGTTAGCGTGACCCTAGGAAACGCCACACACGTCCCCCTTTGTGAAACACAAACAATGACCCCTTCCCTTGTCACATTCGGTTTTCGCTTTTGCTTCCTCTATTTCTTGCTGCCCCTTTTTGGCCTGGTTACGTGTTCAGTATTGGCGTTTCCCAATGGGCGTTTTCTAAGGGTCATGCTAACGGATTCCCTAAAAATCTACCAATGAATGCCCCTGTATTTTTCACTCCTTTTCTGCACTCTGCCTGTCAGAGTAGGTCGACGCCCTTAGATACAGTCATCCATATCTCTCGTGGACACAACCACGTACATACCACCCGTGGAAGGAACCGCATTCATATCACAAGAGTCGGGAATCACATCCATCGTTTTCACTACAAACACACATCACAGTCCACGCGCCGCTGCAACGGAAACCCAGTTCGAAGAACAACCGGCGACAGCAGAGCGGCAACTGAGCGCGACCGCATTCCAGCGCGCCTGGGCGCCTTTCCGCCTCTTCCTCTCTGGCTCCACGCCAGCTGTGCACGCGACTTTGACAAGAACGAAAGGAGCTCGCTTTGACAAAAAAAAAAACAAAAAAACAACACCGGCGGTGTTTGTCAGTTTTTTAGCGACGGAGAGAAAGGAGATGGTTGACGCGTGCTGACGTCAGGGCTTCAGACCAATGGGAGCGTCGTTTGCGTCATCCTTTCCCCTTCCTTCACCCTCTCTCCCCGACGCTGACAAACGAAAGACACCGCCGGGTGTCTTTCGTTCAAATATTATTCAAATAATTATTTGTTGAGTCAACTTTTTCAGTTTGGTGCCAAAACCTGCAAGAAAATTCCATTCAAGAACATCTTGCGGCAGACTTTTCCATTCGGTGATGGACCGCAGGAAAAAGAATATTTGAACAGGTCAGTATAGGCTTTAAACGACGTGATCGTTTTATCTCGAGTGCCTCGAAGATCGGGAGTCGTGCGTGGTTTTAAATAACACTGCCTGTTTAAGTTTAGCTGATTTATGTCTAGAAAGTAAAGCAGCTTTAACTTGACTGTTTTCCTGCGTTGTACTAATGGTTATTTTCTATCATATCAAGACTGGTATTCAGAGCGATCTTTTAGGAATATGCAAATATTTGTAAATCAGGCGTTTGTGTAAAGGAACATGATCATAACCAAGAATATTTAAAATTATTTTGTAGATACCCATGTGATGTGACAACATACAAAGATTTTGATCATGCAGATGACGTTGGCGTTTTAGACAAACTGGAATCTTGTTATCACTGTTTTGGGCAATAGAGCCTTGACCCTGCAAACGATGTTAACATTCTGTGGCTGAAATTTAAGGAAATAATAATCGTATGCATTGACCAGTACTGCATTCCCACCAAAACAAAAAAGAGGCATTCAAACAACTCGTGGATTACAAAAGATATAGTCCATCAAAACCGAAAAATCTCGAGATGTAGAGCAAACTTCCGCAAAACTCATAGTAAAGCCATAGGTGAAACTTTAAGAATTCAAAGCGCAAACCTAAAAGCTGCCACAAAAAGCGGTAAACACAAATTCTATAGCATCGCAATGTCTAGTTTTCTACTAACTGCTCCCAAGAAATGTTTGGTGGCATCTTTCACGTAGGTGGAATGACATTTCCAAATTGGTTAATGATGGTGAGCCAGTAGTTGAAACAGTTGATAAAGCCAACAAGTTTAATAATTTTTTTTATGGTATTTTCAAGCGATGATGGTGTGTCACCAGTGTTCCAATGAATACTCTCATATTCCAGCGATCGATGATGTACCCTTGTCTTATGAATGAATTTCTTCGCTACTACTTAACGTTGACCCTCCCAAGTCAGAAAGACCTGACGAAGTCCCAAACTCATTTTTGCAAAGATACGCTGAATGGTCTGCCAAATATCTCTTCATTATTTTCCAGGCATCATTGCTTTCTGCTTCATTCCAGACGATTGGAAAAGGGCTAAAGTTATTCCAATCCTAAAATCAGGTGATGTTGATGTATCGAACTATCGGCCGATTTCACTAACCTCAAGCTGCTGCAAACGTCTTGAACACATAGTTTCGAAGCATATTAAAACCTTTTTAGCTAATCATTTCATACTCCATACTAGGCATACACGTATTCAGAAAGGGCCTATCCACTGTAACGCAGCTATCTGAAGTCGTACATTATTTTTCACGTGTTTTAGACGCCAGAGGTCAGGTAGATGTCGTATTTCTATACTTCCTGAAAGCCTTCGATAAAGTAAGCCATCAGAAGTTAATGATCAAATTACGACTGATTAAAAAAAAACAGCTCTTGCTTGGGTGGATTGATTACTTTTTAAATAAACGTAGACAGTTTGTATCAGTATTCAGAACGCCCACTCTGACCGTGTGTGACGTGACATCAGGGGTTCCCCAAGGATCCGTGTTGGGGCCATTACTGTTTTAATATTTATAAACGACTTAATATGTGATGAAGATGTGCACGCTAGACTGTTTGCAGACGATTGTTTAGTATTTACTGAAGTCCAGACGGTCTCCGATCAAGAAAAACTAAATTGTTCTTTGGCCAAACTAGGTGAATGGTGTGCCACGTGGCAAATGTCTTTGAACCTTAAAAAGACAGTGTGCATGACCATCACCCACAAACGTCAACCGCTAGTGTTTCCTTACAATCTTAATGGTACATTGTTAACTCGTGTGGAAGAATATAAATACCTAGGCGTCACTATAGCAAACGATCTTAGATGGAATACGCACGTCCGTAATATAGTTAAAAAGGCTAACAGTAGGTTGGGTTTTCTCCGCAGATCCCTTAGACATGCGTCCGTTGAAACGAGGCTTTTAACGTATAAAACGTTGGTGAGACCCTTACTTGAATATGCTTCAGAAGTATGGGACCCTTACGTAATCTATCTTGAACAGGAATTGGAAAGTGTTCAACGCCTTGCTGTGCGCTTTATATTTTCTAGATACCACCGACTTCAGTCCCCCACACAGCTTTGTTCTCAAGCCGGTCTACCGTTGCTTACCAGCAGGAGAAAAACTAAGCGTCTAAAACTTCTTTATATGGTTCTTACTAATCTTCTTCATATCGACACAGCATCATATGTTACACCTCACCAGTCCAGAATTTCAAGAAATAAGCACAGTCGGCATCTACAAGAATACAGATACAATAAAGAGTGTTTTAAAAATTCGTTTTTTCCTCGCACCATACGCGAGTGGAATGCACTGCCCGAAAGTGTTGTGTCTTGCAGCCGACCTGAGGAATTTTTTTCTACATTGAGCGCGCTTCCTGAAATTTAGATCTGTATGTACGAAATGCAAGGGACTTTGTTGTTTTACCCCAGCATATTTTTGTTTGAAGTGTTCTTTTCCCACTCGTATAAGAGTCCTAAACACAGGACTAATAGTATGTGAAACAAATAAAAAATTAACATCTTAGATTACATAGTCAATCAAATCAAAAGATAAAATTTAGAGCCATGCCAAGGGACTAATAAAATATAAATAAGCAAGCGTTCTTCTTTTATGAGGCACATCACCGTAATTACAAAATTATGAAATAATGCTTTTTATATCTCTAAAACGAACCTAATGGAATTCATGTTCAATCCAATCAAGAAAGACATTTAGATTCATGTTTAGAAAAAAAATGCAAATCTCAACAAAGACGCGGCCAAGAAAAAAAAAGAAAAGAAATGAAAGTGAACTGCTGAGTGAACCTCCGATGCAGTCGCGCCTACCCTACGAAATCGCACACTATCATTCACTCGAAAGCCAGAACCCGGGTAAGATAAACCTCCAGCTCAGCGTGTTCGGTGCCCCTGTTTTACGGCCGGGCCGCTTCAGCCAGTAGAATACATTACACGCCACGTCGGGACAGGAAATGCTAATGCAACGCGATACGACACGAGAACTACTATCCCCAAGAGACCGCGACTTTCCCTGCCAATGGTTTTTCTCCGCTGCAAATTCGGATCGATTCCCGCATTGTTTCGTTTCTAGGTAGGTTGACAGAGTTGAACCTTTGTGCCATGCTGCAGCGCCGAGCTGATGCAGTCTTTTCTCACCATATAGAGAACAATAGAGGCACTCAATAGGTCACGCTTAAGAGTAGGGACAATCCATTCACCGATGTTTTTGTGGGCGCCGCCATTTTGGTGATCTGTGTGGAGAGAGGGGGGCCGATTGTTGATCTTTACGTTTCGAAAACGCGATTTCCTGAACTCTGGATACAGTGTTGGGAATCTTAGGCTATATCGTTTTCCTCGTTCGCGGACTGTCTGAACTTTACTGGAAGAGGGTAAGCCGTTTCCTGCAATTCCAGAAGAAAACTTAAGATACCTGGCAGCAACGATTTCTAAGAACCGAGATGGCTAAAATGTCGTTATTCTGAAGCGTTGCTCGTGTTGTGGCTCTAGTCCCTGACAAATGGAAAACTGCAGGGTTTCTATTGTCCCGCCTCGAGTGCTATAGCTTCCTAGCTTCGATAATACTCGGGCGTTTTATGAGCTTCGAGCGTGCACGAGTGGCTAAAAGTACTACGGAAGGCAAAGAGGGCATGCTGAAAACCAGGCATCCTAAACATAGACCCTGTTGTTCTCATCCCGTTAGTGACTATATACCGGTAGGGGTGGCGCAAACGGACTTTCCGCTGTACAACAAGTGGAAAAAATCTGCACCTTCACGTTGAAAGCTCAAATTTTTCCCAACTGTGCACTGGGCAGGTCAGTTTTACCTTGTGAAATGTCAAGGCGTAGATCTATTCTCGTACTAAAACTGAGAGGAAAACGTTGCCGAAGTCAAGGTCGGGCGCCTTCGCAGACGACCGAGTTAGCGACGCTATTTAGTTGTGGCGCCATCTCCCGATAGTGGCAGCGAGCAGACGACGCACTCTGTTTTCTGGTTGCTGCGCCTATCGGTAGATGGCGCCGCAAGGAAGCAGCGTCGCTAGGGAGGCTCTAGTGGGGGTGGGTACAACTCAAAACCAGGAGAGCGGTTGCAATTTAATGGCGACGCCTGACGGAAGAGGATTCGAGAAAGGATATGCGCCAATGTTGCCTGCACGAGAGCAGACGCCCGCTCTGTTGCAAATCTGTTGCTCCATGCGCCTTTCCTCCTCTCGCCTCCCATTGCAAGCAACGAACGGCTTGGCGCAGCCTTCTCTCGCTTCCTTCTCGCTCCGAGATTTGCAAACGTCGAGAGGAGAAAGCAGGGTTGCCAGACAAGCAGCGACGTCCAAGATGGTGGAATTGACCATTTTTCGCGTTAAAGAAATACTGAACCTATCGCAACAAAACTGGTGGCTATGGAAAAGTAATCATTTATACTTTGTGTAAATTATTCAACCACCTTAATGGGCTCTTATGACCTGAGTTAGGAAATAAAATGACCCTTTGCCCCATAGACTCCCAGCGAAATTTAGCAATTAAATGGCGTCCATGTCCCGTGATCCCCGATCTAGAAGTTGCACCCACCCTCACTTGAGCCTCCCTAAGCGTCGCTATATTCTGTCGTCTGCGAACGCGCACAACCGGAACTTTGGTAAGTTTGTTTGCAGTATATTTTTTTTACAGGAAGAGATCTACGCTTTGAAAGTTCACACGGTATAATTGACGTGTTTAGTGCCCATTCAATGGAAACTTTATCTTTTCATGTGCAGGTGCCGATTTTGTTTAGCTCATTCGTACAGCGGAATGTCCGCTTGTTCCACTCCAATAATGGAACAAAGTGTAGGTGCGGAGATTGAGCTATATCGCGTTCTGTAAGCATGCATTCACTCATCTGTTTGGTCTGTTTGTGTTTTGTTCCCCGGTGATCCCACATATAACCTATCCAATGGATCAATGTTTCTTCGATGAAGTCAAGGATTTCTTCTCATATTCTCGGACCGGCTACTTCAAACTCATAAAATGAGTAGGATGTGATATTGTAATAACGTTTATTTTTCGCTGAAAAGACGTATGACGGAGGGAGACCGAGGAAAAAAAGAGGCCGCATCTCCACGTGGTGAATGGTGTTGATTGTTGCGAAGCTCTGGTGGTGCTGATGATACTGATTTTATTGTTCATAGGTAGTGCTGATGGGGCTGATTTCTTTTATGGCTCATAGGTAGTGCTGAGTTCCGGGTTGCGTTTCGACTTCATTATTACTGCTTTATGGTTGGTGAAAAGCAGAGCCAGTGGTTCTTCTAGCGGATCAGCCTGGTTCCGCTAGAAGCCGTGGGAACGCGTCTCCACCGCTTAAGTCAACTGTCCATGTCAGAAAGAGAATGTGGTATGGATCGTGGTTATATACGCAGTTGAGCATTTGACCACAGCGCCCTCTCGTCTATAAACGTTGAGCCAATGCATGCAAAGTTTACCACGATTATATACGCCTTTGACCGCAGCTGGACAAGAACGACGAAAATAATCCCTGGAGAAGGGAAACAAGAGGGACAAAGGACAAACACAAATCTCCAAACACAGCTAGGTGACTGGTGCGCGACCGAAAAAATCCGCCTGGTCCGGGTATCGAACCCGGGACCTCTCCATTACAGGTGGAGCGCTTTACCAACTGAGCTAACCAGGGTTAGACGTCAGTAGAGCAAACGGATTTTATCAGCTACCACCAGTCTAACACCAACAAGGGTGAAGCTTGCCATTTAAGGTTATGATTATAATGCAATTAAATGCAAAGGTGCAAGCGAGCTGGACAAGAATGACGAAAATAATCCCTGGAGAAGGGGAACAAGAGGGACAAAGGAAAAACACAAATCTCCAAACACAGCTAGGTGACTGGTGCGCGACCGAAAAAATCCGCCTGGCCCGGGTATCGAACCCGGGACCTCTCCATTACAGGTGGAGCGCTCTACCAACTGAGCTAACCAGGGTTGGACGTCAGTAGAGCAAACGGGTTTTATCAGCTACCACCAGTCTAACACCAACAAGGGTGAAGCTTGCCATTTAAGGTTATGATTATAATGCAATTAAATGCAAAGGTGCAATCGAGCTGGACAAGAATGACAAAAATAATCCCTGGAGAAGGGGAACAAGAGGGACAAAGGAAAACACAAATCTCCAAACACAGCTAGGTGACTGGTGCGCGACCGAAAAATCCGCCTGGCCCGGGTATCGAACCCGGGACCTCTCCATTACAGGTGGAGCGCTCTACCAACTGAGCTAACCAGGGTTGGACGTCAGTAGAGCAAACGGGTTTTATCAGCTGCCACCAGTCTAACACCAACAAGGGGGTGAAGCTTGCCATTTAAGGTTATGATTATAATGCAATTAAACGCAAAGGTGCGGACCAGGCGGATTTTTTCGGTCGCGCACCAGTCACCTAGCTGTGTTTGGAGATTTGTGTTTGTCCTTTGTCCCTCTTGTTCCCTTCTCCAGGGATTATTTTCGTCGTTATACTTGATTCTTATAAGAGCCTCAGGTTCATTTTACAACAAGGAGTGGATGAAACGAAGATTTAATTGCCTTTTTAATAGAAATGGTGACCTCTAAGTACAGTCGTGCGATATCCATGGTTGTCTTTATTACAACCAAAGTGAGCCCAAGTTCTTTCTCTGTATGATGCGGGGTAAGAACGAGAAGCTTAAGCTGGTAATAACCGTTTAGTCCTCTGGGCGCACGGGCTATAGCATTCTTCCAGCAATAGCGCGTTTTAATGAGGCTGAAAAGGAAGAAAGATCGTGTTTTGACGAGGCGTGCTTGGCATACACTCACTTAATGCACTTCCCAATATCGTAGTGCACATGTGATGGCGTCAAAGTTTAAAATATAGTTTCTGAGAAAAAATTGTGAAATAGACTAACATAAAATATTATCGGCAGAATTAACCGTGGATTATAATAGAGGGGAATCATATATCTATCTATAAATCGTTTATTTCAATTCGTGCATTTGAAACCAACAATTTTTGGAAATGTGGCTAGTAAGTCTATAGGGACATTTTTAAAATGAACTAGATTGAGGAAGGAGTTTACGAAATATTTTCCCTGGATAGTGTCATGCCATTGTCAGTGTCCACTAAAGAAACTTGGGGCGTGCGTAATCATGTTTACGCTTCCGGTTTCGTGATTCGTCCTTCGAATTTCGGAAAAAAAGTTCCAAGCTTTAACAAAATTTCGCGGCATCTCTACTCATGATGTCATTTATGAGTCATTTATGGCGTCATGAAGTCATGATGCCAAGGAGCGAAAGCTGGCATCCCTTGCTTTCGGTTCAGCTCAAGACACCGGAACAAACGTCGTGACCAAAACGGACTGAAATTGACGTTCATGTGGATCTGCAAGTTTGGCGTCGTATAAGCAACGAGATAAGTGAGATTGGTGCGTGTAGTTTCTGAACAAGTATAAAATATCAATACCAACAAACAAGATGATCCGTTAAATGAAACTTTGTGATGAAATAGGCACGGGGAAAAGTAGTGAGACTGAGTTGCTTTCAAGAGCGGGAAATTGGTGTTCTTAAGTGGTTTTCACACGAGGAAAATCCCTGTCTTTGCTACCCGAGATTCAAATCCCGTGGCAACAACGTCACGCCTTTGTGCAGAGTCCCGCTGACGTAGTAATTTCAGGAAGATGGTGGAGCTTCTGCTCGGGATGCACAAACAATCCCCGTCCTGGCGTGGGATATCTTCGCAACTGGCGGTATTTTGTTGGCGTGCCTGGCAACTTTGCAGATTTTGCACAGCGGTATACTGGCGGTGGCATCAAGATCGCCTAACTTGTTGTGGCTTCCGCTGTGGCACCCTGTGGCGTCCGAGGCATCCTGAGGAGTCTTTGATATTCGTCAATGCCGTCCTCAAGCCGCTGATAACATTGACATCCTTCTCAGCTCCCGCCGTTCGTGGGAACGTTGCAGTCGGGGAGAGAGTTTCCTGGTTCCCCTGACCACTGAAGTCACGCAGATCCCCCGTGTGAATACCCCTTTAGACATGAGCCTGAAAAAATAAGAGACTTGAACTGAATTACAGCGTCCTTATATACTAGAGAAACATGGATAATGACGTAAGCATGTCAGTGCTGGGGCTGTTTACTGGGCTCCTATCGAGATGCAGATGCTATTTATTGTTCTGGCAACCTTACGGAATATGCCCTGGTTTTCGTTGCTCCCAATGTGAATTGAAAGGTTACATTATTTCTGAAGGACGCTTGTTATTAGCACGAGTTGTACATCATGTACGCATACTCACGTTTCATATTTTGTGTATGGTCATACACTCCACGTATTACTTTATCAGTTAATACTATTTTCATTCTAGATATTGGCGCTGTTAAGTTATTGGCTGCTATTTTTGTCCAGAAAGAACGTACATTTAATGCTTCCAGATATTCAGTGTGATGCGAGATGAAAAGGCTTCTTTAATTGCAATAAAATATCTGATAGACACGCTCGAAATTGTAACTATAGCAATAATAAATTATGTAAAACAGTCTTTAAACAATAAAAAACACATTTCTCAAGTGTCATAAACAGCTCTTACCGCGGTAATAATTGCGGGGCAAATATAGGGCACTATAGTATTTAATTTGACATACTATATTATTTTCTTTATAGTTTCCCCTGACTAAAAAGAAAAAACTTTTCATGGTCAATTGAAAAAAAATTGTTAAATTATTTTAAAGCGACCATTTTTTAGTCAATGCGAAGTCAAGGATGGAAGGTGTGCCTTTGTAGAAAATGAATGGTTGTTAAAGGTACACAAGTTACACTATCTCTGAGTGCTATGTATATAAAATATTCAATCATTTTGTTTATTGCGCTCTATATCAGGTGATTATCAAGCGATTCTACTTTCCGTCAAATAAAACTCTATATTGCCTGAAGATTATGGAGTCGTATGATCAACACGAGTATTTCATATGATTGTTCAGCCTCGTTCGGAATTGCTCGACCGAGGATATGAATAAACAGAAAGTGGCTTCTGTTTTAAATGATACAGTCAAAGGGCGCTTTTGGAGACACTTTATTCACTGTAACGTTCTTCAGAACACAATAATATTCTCTGGTTTCTAACTAGGGATGTCGCGAACCACCTGAGGTTCGATTTCGAAAGGTTTCGATATTTTCGAAGCGAGCTGAGGTTCGCATTCGAAAAATTTCGATATTTTCGTACCGACCGAGGTTCGAATTCGAAAAATTCGTAACTTTCGACCACAGTAGAGTTTCGAATTCGAAAAGTTCGAAGCTTTCACGGTTTCTAAAATTTCGGGTTCGAATATTTCGAATATTCTTTTACTTGAGGTTCGATAAATTCGAAGATTTCGAACTTTCCTAACTTAAAAATTCGAGATATTCGAAAAATTTGAATTTCTTGAAATCTGAAGTTCGAAAAATTCGAAGATTTCGAAATTCTTTGGATATAAAATTCGAAAAATTCGAACGCTTCGAATTTTTATAGACATAAAGTTCGAACAATTCGAAGATTTCGAATTTCTTTCTACATAAAGTTCGAAAAGTTCGAAAGTTTCGATTCTCCTTTAAAGCTATTGAAAAAAAAACTTCGAAGATTTTGAATTTTTTTTAAGTCCAAGATTTCAACGTTCGAAGTCCGGTTTTAATGTTCCTCCACAGTTTCAGTTTGAAATAACGTTTTCACGACTCACTGGTTTTCACGAAATCAGGTTTAGAAAAGTTAGGGTGTGATATTTAGATTCCGCGAAGTTGGTCAGACAATTAAATGAGACGACGAGTGTCCCGGATGTGCTGGAATATTTGCCAGTACAGAGTGACGTGTGACCATAGATCAGTAATTTTGACCACCAGCCCAGGGGTGGGGGTCTTTAACATGCATTGCGCAGTAGTGATCACACGAACGCACTGTTTTACGATACTCACCCAGTTCGAAACGGCCAGGGAGGGCAGGAGGTTGAGGCTCAGAAAAACCTTGAAGCGACTTGGCAAATTACCTTCGCACCCCTTGCACGCTGGTAGTAATGCAATCGAACGCCGCCCGAGTGACGCTGGCATATAGTTAGTTAAGTTTGTAATTGTCCTGGAGGTTTATTTTCCGGGACGGAGGAAACGCCCCGCAAAAAGCACAGAAGCCGACACAACTGGAGGTCGAGGAGCGTTCTACCATACAAGTGGCGTCGGAAGAGAAAAACGGGGGGAGGGGGGTGCTCTGGCCCCCTTCGCCTCCTTCCAGATATTTCGGACTGTAAAAGAAAACAATACGGGGAAAGAGGGCGTGGTCGAGCTTATTTTAATCTGAAATTATTTATGTGTATGTATAACTACTGTCGCTCTTCGCAGCATAAAAGATCGCGTAGACGCCGTAGGTGGTCATAGTCGGAAACTCGTTGTCAGAAGGCACTACTTGTCACATGCTTAGAGGTTCCGAAGTTCAAAGCTATGTCTTTTCGACCTCAATAACTGTGCCATTGGTAAAAGAAAGAAAAACATAACAATAAATGCGGGTATAAAAAGCTGGAGAGAAAAAAGAAAGAAACTATAAAAATCCCGCCGGAAGTGTTGTATTCTTGCATATTCAGAAGCTCAAAACTTCGAAACAAGTTTTCCTACTCAAATATGCACAGGCTAAAAAAAAAAAAACACTTCCCAAAAACGTAAAGCCAAAAAAAAAAAAATTAATGACGTGTTGAATTTGATTAATATTAGAAATCTTCCCCCATGAGTTAAAATTATTCCTCAACGTGAAAAAACAATAAATACATTATTTTGTATTCTGCAGATGGCAATGATATGTTACAGACGTACTGTCTGTGGTGTTAATTTAAATGCGATACCTCAAGCAACTTAGACGAAAAACAAAATACCAAGTTTAGAGCATAATTGCCCGTAGATACATGTTTGGATATTTCTTCGAAACTCATCTTGAGTAACAATAATCACATCTACTTACCTAAGCTATACATAGATCATTCTTAAAACGTTTAACATCTCAACCGTAAATAGCTTCGGCTTTAGCCCGCTTCAAATATGGCACAAACGGCAATCGTCAAAAACCCGTCGTCCTTCCTCGCCCCTTCGGGAATTAATTTCTTTAAAACTGAGCGTGCCAGAACATTGTAATAAACGGCATTGTCTTTGGTAAGAAACGCAGCACGGCACGTAAAAATTCGAGGGAAAAAAAATTACGAATGTACCTCACTACTTGAATTCAAATGAAACCGTCCGCCGGTCTTTCGAAGTTCGACGAACGTCGAACTTTTACCCTAAAAGTTCGAAGTTCGTCGAACTTTTGATTTTTCAGGATTCGATAGTTCGAAACTTTACGAATTCTCTCGATAAATAAGTTCGAAAGTTCGAAAATTATCGAATTCCTTGGCGTAGGAAGTTCGAAATTTCGAACTTTTTAGTGCAAGAAATTCAAAAGTTCGAAAATCATCGAATTTTTTGGTCTGTCATGTTCGAAAGTTCGACAAGCATCGAATTTTGCAGCGTAATAAGTTCGAAAGTTCGAAAGGGATCGAATTTTTTAGCGTAATAAGTTCGACGGTTCGAAAAGCGTCGAACTTCTTCGTTTAACAAGTTCGAAAATTCGACTTCCGTCGAATTTTACGATATAGAAAGTTCGAAAATTCGAAATCTTTCGAACCTTTCGAACCGCTTGATTCGATCATCGAAACTTCGGTTCGAAAAAGTTCGCGGCATCCCTAGTTTCTACGTTTAAAATTTGTTGTGCATTCTTGATTTTTACTTTTGACTTAAAAAACATTAATTCATAATGCCTTCGAAACTTGTTTTCCAGATTATATTTGAAGTCTGCTTTTATGCGAATACATTGACATTATGGGTCCATATGAAGTTCCGGTCCGGATCGCATAGCTATGCGATTCGAGTCATTCGCGATCGCTCCAATTCGTTATGAAATATTCGTTTTGTATTTCAGGTGTGTGCTCTCGTATCATAGGCTATAAAAGTGTTCACCATCTAGAAAACAGTCTAAATTTTTAAAAAGTTTAATTTTTAATTTTTTATAACAAGTATTCTGACCTCCATTGCAGAAAACTTTATGATTAACCTGAACTCCAGTTTATAAAATCTTGTTTTTCTAGATTCTTTAGCATTTCTACGAGGTGCATTGAAAAGACATCTTAATTATTATTTTAGTATTTATTATAAAAGCTTACCTTCGGGGCTTTTATATTTCGCGTTCTGAGTTCTATTTCAGATTCCTCCTGGAGAGTGGAAAATCGTTTTAATCTTAATTTATGCGCATTCAATTTCCTTGGGTATCCAAATAATTTCCGTCAACCATCTTAACATATTCAACATATTTTATTTGAAAATTTGGGGTGGTTTTTAATAAATGTTTAAACGCTTGTTTCTCACGATCTTTTATATACATTTATTCGGGGTTGTCATTATTCCTGAAACTATGGTTACAAGCATTGTTTAAGATAAAAAAAGTTCTCTACGAGGTAGCTTTTTTTTTTTTCTTATTCAGGGCAGCTTAGATTCGAGGATTTTCTGTTTTTACCGATTTCGTTAAATCGGCTCGGGGATTCATTTTCGGGGTTTATCGGTATGTGACGAAAACATGAAACTCTGGTTACGTGCCGCGTCAATTTTAGTGGACCTGTTCTGGCTTAATTGTTTCATTACAAAAGGTGTGACCGGCCTGAGATGCTTCGTCCGTTTCTCAGAGTATGTATTTATTTATTTATTTTTAGTGCCTACCAACGGCCAGAAGCCTAGGAAGGTAGTGCACCAAGTCACATTACAAAGGTGAAAGCGACTAAACAAATAAATCCAGAAAACGACCCGACGACAACGCACTAAATCAGATTGTCAACGCTTTTCTTGAATGATGTGATGCCATCATTAGAAAAGTCAAGGCGCGTATCAAGATGAATAGAATAGTTCTGTATGCAAACTACAGGAGAAGAACAATGCATGGGATGACTCGGCAAACGTGCGGTTGTTGCGAAAATGTCTAACAGGCACATTTAGATTGATGCAAGACACGATAAAAGGACAGTCATAATACCCATGCAAGCACTTGAACAAAAATATGAGATCACATCTGTCGCGTCTTGTTTTAACTCCACCAATCCTAAGCGATTGAGCACGCTCTCATATGAGTAGGGCTCGGACAGGTTTTGTCTTTGCGTGAAACGTACGTGCAAATCGTTTTTGGACACGCTCTAACGTCGCTGCAGCAGTGGCACTAAGGTTGTCCTAGACAACTGAAGCAAAGTCTAATTTGTGCAAAATGAGGCTTCTGTACAATAAAAAACAAACATAAAAGATCGCGAAACGCAGAACTAAAGGCGAGTAACAATGCCCAACACTTTAAAAGAGGCTGACAGGATCATTACAACATGACTGTTGAAATTCAGCTTTTCATCTAGCATAACGCCAAGATCCCGCACAAATGACACATGTTTAATAAGAGCGTTGTCAAGACAGTAATCAAAAGAACAGGAAGGGTTTTGCGTGTGAACGAAATGACCTGCGTTTAACGAAGATTTAGGTCAATCTGATTATCTGCCACCATGTACATATAGCATTGATATCGATTTGCAGCAAGGCGCAGTCATGAAGACATTGAATTTTTCGATATAGCTTCATATCGTCAGTAACTGGGGCAGGGTGGAGTGCTGTATCACTTCATGAATGTCATTAACAAACACATTAAAAAGCAAATGACTATGGCGCACCGTGCATTCTCGAGGGCGCCCATCAAACCATTTAGCCATCTTGGCCGCGAGGCAGCTATCCAGTTGCCTCGCCTCATGACACGATCACATGGTCGTGTCGCCGCGGGGTCGATCGGAATCTCGAATTCGGCTCCCGACGTGCCGCTGTCTCTCCTAGCCACTGGGTGGCGCTGCAGGCGCCCCATGGCGAGCGAGGAGAAACCTCCTCGCCCATCGATCGATATAGTCTCGGTGTATTAGGGCCGAAGGGCCTCTTAGGATTCGAGGCGGCAGCGAAACCAGGCAAGTGTTTTCTGAGCTGTTTTCCCCATCATGTATAACGTCAACCTAACTGGCCCAGTTCTCCACCTTATTACAGTGTATAAGTTTGTTCTCGACAGGAAATGCTTGGTCAGCGAACGCAGAATGGTTGATGATGAATACACATACTCACGATCGTACATTTTGTGTTCGCTGGAACGCGTCCCCAACCGGTGAGTGTTTACCGTCTTCTGGTTTGTGATCACTGATTTCCTCATGATGACTTCATAAAAGTGTCATCCTGCAAAAGTAACTAAAGAAAGAAATTAGAGTATCCTTTTCCTTTGGCCATGAACTCCTCATTGGCAAAGACGGGGTCACGTGCGACAAATATGCCCAAAGCAACTGAGGGGAAGCGACCTAGTGCGCCGGATATGGGGCGGAACATATTTTTCGCTCTGCGTTTGGGAAATGTAGACCTTACACTGGAAGTCTCGCGAGCAGGAAGATTCTTGAACCTTCGGACATTGTTTGTATCATTTACAATTGCCTAATTGCTTTCCTAACTACGTACAAGCAGACAACACGACAATCGATGAAACAGCGCGTGCGCGGTGCGCCATGTTGTCTGTACACGGCCGCTTTGAAATCGCGATGGCTTTATAGAAAGAACGCAAGTAGGCTTGTCCAAGTGGCACGTAGAATGTTCGAGGGTTGAAGAAGCTTCCAGCTCCTGAGACTCCATTTGTAAGACCTAAATTTCGCGCAAAAATTCCAGACATCGTATCGTGAGTGCTTACTTCAGATATTCCCCGCTGTCCGAGCTCCAGGCGGAAGTGGAGCAGTACCTTGGCCAGCACCAGCGCCATCTCTAGTTGGGCGAGCTTGGAGCCGACGCAGATTCGAGGCCCCATGCCGTACGCCTGGAAGCAGAGTGGGTCGCGGGAGCTGCTCTGCTCCGGAGAGAACCTGCGCAGTGGACATGGAGGCCATATAATAAAACTGGAGGAAAAGGTCCACCGTCTTCCCATGCCTCTCGGACACCTCGGAGCGGCGGGACATGGACGCGGACATGGGTCGTCCCGTTGGGCCCGTGTTGCTAGAGGCGCTTTAATATGCACAAGGGAGCGGCACACCATGAGTCGCAAAATGTTTGTTCCCTGTTTTCAACACCGAATGCGTTGTAAGGCGAAGTTGCACGATAAAAACAACGCAATCGACCGTCACACGGATCACGTGATCTTGTGACGTCACGTGCCTTGGCGTCAAGTCTGGGTATCATGTGACGTCACTGTGTCATATGATACCGTGACTTCACCGGGTATAATGACGTCATCTGACACCCTAACGTCGCGTAACATCATGACGTCATGTGACATTCTGACTTCAAGCTTGGACGTCAAGGTATTTCAACGGTATAATATCACGTGACATGACATGACTTAGGCATAACGCAATGAAATCATGGCGTTAGTAGCATCACGACGTCACGTCGTATTTGACGTCAAGTTCTTGTGTCATTTGACATCACGTTATCACATAACGTCAGAATATCACGTCACATAATGGTGTCACGTGACTCTAACGTCTCAGAGCCACGCGACGTCGCAGACACACGAAATGTGCCCAGTTCATTTTCAACACATTCCGTGTGTTTCCGACTACATGATCAAGACAGGCTTAAGTTTTCTCTCCATTATTTGCTCGGAAATATGGTTTACAAAGAAATACATTTGACCAGCACTTAAAGAACGTAAACTCGACACGGCAAAGCAAACTCGGATAACATTAGTCTCTAGTTTCGTCTCAGCCACCTTTGCCAGCGCTTATGATTTGGAGTGCTCGGCCTTCTTGTCTTTATCCCCGGCAGTAGTGGAGATCCTGGTTACAATTTCTAAGCCTTTCAAGACACGAGATTGTCAGTGCTAACATCAGGATTGCCTCTTGAGTGACAGCGTTCTTCATAGCTCCGGGTGGCGCAAGAAAAATAGAATAGACCGTATTGATGTTGTACAAGGATAAAACCAACTGGGACGATTTAATTGTGTTGTGTTTGTACAGACAGAGGGAAGTGAGTCAACCCCAACGGGTGTCTGGTGTCGAGCTGTAGGTGACAAATTTACCCAGTGCAGTGCGACTGCTATCCTTCGGTTTAGAGTGCAGAAACACGGTCGCAGGCCGGTACAATGCTCATGCAGATCGAACCGGAGAGGGGATGGGGATCGAGCCCCATATACGTGGGTTCTGAAGCTCCAGCTTTTGCTCCGCTTGCTCCGGGCTGCGGTGTGAAAACACGCTAACAGGTTGGGCATCCCTAACAGACACCCTGCCGTTTCGATCTTGTCAATGATCATTGGGTGCCGCAGCGCCTCCCGTGCACACGAAGGCAACCTAATGTAAACGCTTAATGTATTGAAATAAACGCGGTTCCAGTATCCAGGCAATTAATAACTTTATACTATTTCCGCCTGGGCAACATTCTAGGTTGATAGCGAAAAACAGTCAAGGACCTTTGCGAGAAAAACAAAAATGCTCTTATAGCAGCCCCTTGGGGTAGTTGGTTCAAAATGCGCAAGGTGATCACTATGTCATTGTACAATGCACCTATATTTCTTACAAACATGGTGATCGAATAGAGGAACGACATGTTCTTTTTAGGTTTTTTACCTTTCTGGATCAAACTTGTCCGGTTCTGGCCAGAGGTTGGGGTCCTTGTGGACTAGGTGACTGCAGGCGATCACGCTGAAGCCCCGGCGAAGAAGCACATCTTGGTACTTGTAATCCTGATTGGTCATACGGGAGGTGAACCTGAAAATCGCCATGCATTTATTTGCCTCGTAGACAACATAGGGTGGAGAACGGAACGACTTAAGGCTCGCTCAAACAGTTGCGTTCGACTGGGATAGAAGGAGCTGTGCTCGCTTGTTACCACATGCGAAAGCACACTGGCCCACTTGCGGGAGCCATCGGGCAGCCCTGGAACATTTCCGATCTCCGTATATACATTTTCTAACCATTCACAAATTATTTTTTTCATCGTGCGCTGGAACTATTTTCGACGATGTTCGTAGTGACCCTTGACAAAAAAATTGTGCGCTGTTTTGATTTCGCAAATACTACAAAACCTTATTTCCTTGTTCGTGAAGCTTCAGCCTGTTTGCCGCTTGGGGCGGGTCGGGGATCTAGGAATGATGACGTCATGCTCAGGCCTCATCTTCTAGGAGGTATCGGCGCGGAGAACTCAATCACACTCAACCGCAACTATGTGAGCCAACCTTCGTGGTTCATTCCAGTAATCGCCCTCAGGGCGCTGCCATCTTTGTCAACCTGGCTTCCAAACGCGTTCTGAGCAAGCGCAAAAGAGTCTCCTCTGGCCAACACCAGGCGCCGCGCATACTTCCACAGTCCAGTAGCTCAGCATGTTTCGCACCGGGGATAAGCCTGGAAAGATGCCTACAGCCTGTTTCAGGTCACACGTAGCAGGAGAAGGAACTCCCACAAGGACCCCCATTCTTCTCACTCTAGCTGTGCGAACAATGGGGAGGAGGCAAGGGAGACGAGGGAAGCACCATTAGGGCAAGTAGAGATCTTTATGGGAAGGACTTGTCCTTTTTTTCTTATCCTGCATAAGACTACTTGCGACTCCAGCAAAACGAACGGGCCCCGAACAGGTCTTTTCGAAATTTGTGCTCGTCTCTTGTCACTTCCGGGATTACATGTTGTCGGTGGTTCGCGGGATGGAACAGTTGTCCCATCGACTCTGTCGTAGCCGCATAGAATGAGTTTGTTAACCCGGTCGCTCTGAACGCAACACTACGGAACCGTGTGAACCAGACATTCCGCGTTTATCAACGTCAATCGGCGCCGTGGAAAGACAGTAGGCAATCATTTCATCGTTTTCTCGAAGAAAGTCAAGCCTCATGAAGCTGGTCTTACGCCAACACATCACCGCAGGCCCAAAACGTGGAGGATAAAAATCGGAGCAAAACCATTTTGAGTTCAATGCTTGCTTGCTAATTCCCCCAACGTCGTGCATTGAGCTGTCACATGGCACGGCACGACCTGTTTTAAATCGCCGTGTTTGCCCTACAGTGGAGTCCACTAGAGGTCGCTGGATTCAGGGAATAGTCACTGGTGGCTGAAGAAACATCAAGCGGGGCAAATACCGAGGGTGTGTTTGGATAAGGGCAGTCCAAGGCCTGTTTCACTCTTGCTAGTGTTTTCTAAAGGTAATGAAAAAGGAAGTCAGCTATTCGAATGAAAGCCTTTTCAAATCATCATAACTCAATAAATACAACTCAATTCTAATTTCGTAAGAAAAAATCCACCAAACTTGCTCTCCTTGAAAAAAAAAAAAAGCTTAGTAATTAAAAACACCCTTTTCTTGATTTATTTATGGAGATTCCGAAAGCTTTTGACTATCTTGATCATAATTTGCTGATTAAAAAATTAGAGGTGCGTGGATTTCATAATCAATTGTCACTGCGTATTCAATTATAGTTGTATATTTCTGTAGACAATGTGTTCATATAAATGGTCATTCATCGTAAAAAAAGCAATGGGATAAGGCGTTACTTTTTAATCAATCTTTATGTAAACGACATTGTCAAAGTAAGCAAGTCAACAACATTATCTATTATAATGCAATTAAATTCAAAGGTGCAAGTGAGCGCGCACCATGACCTAGCTGTGTTTGGAGATTTGCGTTTGTCCTTTGTCCCCTTGTTCCCCTTCTCCAAGGATTACTTTCGACATTATCGATGCCGATGATACCAGTTTGCTGTTCACTGGTAATAGTGCCAAAAAACTCATAGATAATGCTAATGATACACTACAAAAATTAAAGGATAAATTGTGCAAGTAAAATGCTTTAAATATAAATCTGAGTCAAACCAAGGCAGTTCTTCGGCCGAAGAATAAATATGTAAATATAAAAGTAGGGTTTCGTGCTTTCGGATAAATCCGATAAAATCCGAAGAACACTCTCCGGTAAAATTTTCTTAAAGTACGAAAAAAGACAACTTTCTACAAACAAAGTTTGGTCTTAACACATGTTCAACGGTCATCAGCAGAGGCCTCCCAGATTCAAAATCTTGTAGTATTGACCAAAGAAAATTCACCGTTTATTCAGTCAGGGTTCGTTCAGGACAAGGGGGCATTGTAATTGTGAATCACGACACAACCCACTTTTTAGGTCGCCAGATTAAACCTCTTAGATTAAGGTAGGTTTGTGATTTGATAGTCGTAAAAGCTATGAACTCTTAGATTTCATAGGAGGGACAGCTGAGGCTTGTGTCTCACCACTCCACCCCGCGCAGCCGGAGAGAAGCGATAGAATAGGATGAAAAGAAAACAAGCTTTTTAACGACTACCTGAAGGAGTTAAGTGATTTTAGTGTCTTTTTCAAGTTTTGTCGTGGGACAGTTACTACTACTAATGGCAAGGACGCCAATGTCATGTGGTGCACGTCCATTTCTACAAATCTAGGGCAAAGTTGTTTACCCACCGGATTATATATATTTTTATTTTCAGTCTTGAAAATTTTGAAAACGAATTGAAAATCTACTGAAAATAATTTCCGATAAACTCCGAATATTCGGTAAGAAATAAGCTCCAAAAAACACCCTTCTAATTTTACTAGAGAAAAAACTACCGTACAGAGGGAATCCTATATATATGCAAGTAAGATCTCTTTCAATTCTTCAGAAATTTAATTAGTCTTGCATTTATTACTTTGGTCGTATTTCTTGAGAGAACATGTTATGGAACAGTCATATTAATTGCATTTAATTCAAGCTGTCCAGCACCGTTGACCAGATATATCGAGAAAACATATTTTTCCTCTTAGAACACAGTTGTTACTATATAACTCAATATTGTATTCAAATATAAATGATTTTCATTTATTATGGGGTGCGACTACTCATATAAACTTTCATTTACTATTCATATAGCAAAAACAAGTGCTGAGAGGCATTTTCAGTTTTGGAGTCAACAACCCAACGGAATTCCGTATCAATCAACTTAAAGTCATAAAATTATTTGTTGCATATAGATATCGCATACGTTTGAAATGTAAGCTAAAAATATGTAAGAGCATCATTTTGCAAACTTAGCTAATCTAACAACAAAAGTACCACATTTATATTACAAACGTGTTATAGAACCATGGGAAGTAGCATTTTTTAGAACAAATCACAGCCATCAAACTATTGCATACACTTTCCCGATCATCCTTAATCATCTTAGTGCAGAACATTTAGAACTTCACACACTGTCGATGATCAGCGTAAGGAAATTAATTCTCGTTAACCGAATCAGGTAAATGTGAACGGTTACTGTTTGCCTTTTTGCTTTTTCTTTCTCGATTTGCTTTCTAATTGCTGTTGAAATTATACATTTACATTGGTGCTATCTTGAATAGTCTCTCTTGTAGGATGGCTCTGTTTGGCAAACTTTATTTTAAGATTTTGTGAGTGCTTTTTGTAAAGAATGTACTTCTATATTACGTAAATTTATTAATCCGTGTTTTGGTTACATACATCTTCATTTAATTTATGATGCTCTTCTGCTGCTGTATCTTCGAGACTAGGGACTAGCCAAGCTGCATTTACCAGCTTTTTACGACTGTCTTCACAAACATATTTTGTTGTAAAATATAAAGAATATTATTGTAGTTAGTATTAAAAACTGTGAAAGTTAAAAATTCGCCAAAACTTTACTTCATATGAAAAAATTACACAAGAGAGTCTAAGTTAGTCATTTTATTTTTTACAAATATTATTTTAAATAAAATAAACTTAAACAATTATATTAGACCAGTTTGCGTGTTTCATACGTAAAAAAGCTTGCGATGTAGGATGCATTTTTTGTTTATTCCTGTGGCCCTCCAAGTTGTGCCAACGTGAAATTTGAAAAGTCGTTGTTCCTCCTCTTTGCAGACAATATTTGTTTCTTCACAAAAATAAGAAAATATTTGGCACGGTACGTTTAGGAGAGCGACATAGCTTTCCGTTAGGCTTTCGACAAGGTTACGGTAAACTTTCCAGGAGCGACAAACATTAAAGTAAACTTTCGGGAAGTTCACGTTGAGTCTACGGGAGTGGCACAAAAAACAAAGGTTTCCCTCGAATGTATGACGAATTAAGTTCTCGGTAAGCTTACGGTAAGTTCACTGTACGTTTACGGGAGAGACATAGCTTACGTCAAGCTTTCGACAAGATTACGGTAAAGTTAGAAGAGCAACAGAGCGGGATAGTTCAAGGCGATCTTTCGGGAAGTTTACGGTAATTCTGTGAAAGCGAAAAAGAGAACAAAGGATTCCCCTCGAAAGTGTGCGAAGGTAACCTTGCAGTACGTTTATGATCAGTTCAATATATGTTTAGTGGAGCAACATAGTTTAGAGCACGCTTTAAGTAAGGTTACCGCATTGTACGGGAGCGTAAATGCTTATGGGAAGCACCCGAAAAGTTTACGGTAAGTGTACGGGAGCGACGAAGAGGACAAAGGCCTCCCCGTAAAGTATGCCACCCTTACGCTGTCACGGGGCCGTGGACCCGAAGAGTCTCGCTGAGCACCTGTGACGTGTACTGGAGCTCGCTGATGGCCTCGTAGTTTAGCTCTCCCTGCGAATAAACAACGGCCAGACATAATTGATCGCACTCTGCTGTTCCGCTTGTCGCCGCGTCCTCGCCTGGAAAACCCGGTCACTGGACCCGCCCTACCGTCGTCGTCGAGTAAACATAACATGGATGTACGAAGGAAGGAATGAAAGCAGGCATGCGGCTGAACCCTTGTAATTGAAGGGCGCCTTGCGTCACCTATGTTCAGCTGCGGATTAAGATTAGCAATAAATGTTGCGTCTAAAACGCAAACTTCCTATACCTTTTATAACACTTTGGCTCACGCGAAGTCAGACACGCCGGGAAGCGACGGGCGCATGATGGAGGCAGAGCATCTAGTGTTGATCTCACGTTGCAACAGAAGAAGGATAATAAGATAGATGGTGCTATGGAGAATTTGGTGCAACAGACGATTGCCAGTGCTTTCAATATCGACAGATAACGTTCACGTATAATAGACGAAACCTGACAGTTAAACCTTTTTATTCGAATAAATCTGCCTGATTGCCCGCAAAGCGCTTTGGTGGGCCAGTCACTGCAATCTACAGAGGGCGATCGGCAAATGACTATAGGCTGAAAAGGCGAGTGCATGAATCAAACACTCGGTTTCTCGGCTAGGTGGCGCAATCTACCGCCCGTGCTTGAAGGTAGAGCCATTAGGGTTCATCCGTCCGGCATACCGTATTTACTCTGAGTAATAGCCGCACTATTTATGAACAAAGGCCCTTGCGTCTACTTTCCCACAGAACACATATGCAGCCAATCATTGCGTTGCCCACAAATAAAATAGCGAATAACCAGATCGAAAACACGATTCTCCATACAAATGCAATCTTCATAGAGGGTATCTTTGCACAAATACGTTATCTCTGTCCTGTAAACAGCTGGAATCATGCTGCCGATCGCAGTGATAGGCAATCTTCCGTGCTCCGCGGAAAAGCGAACCCTTGGGTTTTCTTCATACACAGTGCGGCTATTACTCGAGTAAATACGGTAGGTCTAAAACATGTCTGTAATGTGGCACTAAGCATGATGTTTCACCAGGCTCATTGCAGCAGCGCAGACTGAGATTTAAAAGTCTAAACCTTTTCGAGCTTCGTCATTCGCCGTGCTGCCTACGTGATTGCAGCGATTGGTTCTCTCCCAAGTGCATTAGGAAAAGCAGACGCTGCAGGCTTTTTTTGTAGGGCTTGGAATCGGGCCTTAGCACGTTGTAGAAGTCTGTGTAGATGGCCGAGTCGGTGCATGATCAAGATGAATAAGCGTTTTTTTTAACAGCTGTGTTTTGCGTGTGACTTCTACTTCTCCCTGTGCCATTATTTGAGGCGTTTTATTTCTTCTAGCCTTAATACCCTTCTCACCATGACCAGCTTCGTCGCTTGAGCAAAGTACGCGCCATATAACCAAAAGGTGAACATATCATTGGCTCGAAACCTTTAATAAGAGTGCTATAGGTGGTATTCATTAGGCTTTTACAAGCTTTCGAACTAAAAACAAAGTTGTTTCATTAGTCATCTATCAATACTAATCGGTAACATATTTCCACTGATGTATGCTCGTCTAGTGCAGGAGTAAAAAAAAGTGAGGAGACGGCTGGGCTTGGAAGAAGGTGAAGTATGAAAGTTATACCTGCAATAAATGTTCTCTGGAGGTTTACAACGTAGTCTAAGGATGACACCCTACATTCAACTAAGCGACTTCATACTAAATCCCTACCACTAAGTTGTTTTGCAGGTTATTTTCGTGGACAACTCTAGAATATAACTCTTCGGACGTTGCCACTTATATTTGATCACACACTCATGATAGGCTATAGTACTTGGAAACCGCAACGGGAACAGCTTTACGCGAACAGGCTTAACGAGCATGTTCAAGAGCAATTTGCATTCATGGCAGGTCTCGAATGTGAAAGAGATATATGATATATATCCGGGTGTGGAAAGCGAAAACAACTCTGTGACCGGTTTTGGCAACCAGTCTTGAAAAGGCCTGTCTCAGGCCGAAACGTCGACCAACTTTACCAATAATATGTTTTAAAAACTCCAACAACCGTCTCAGGTGCGTTTTCTTCGGTATATATATATATCTATATGAATACTTTCACCACAGATCAATTGTAATTCGAGCCCACTAAACAACTAAAGCTCCGGCTAAAAAAAAAGTTGTGTTTAGGAAAAGCCTTGTCCCACGTGCCGTTCGCATACAAGACGCGAGTTTTGTTTACAATTCTGGCAGA
>JAZHYW010002096.1:0-41735 GCA_037355805.1 Ixodes ricinus
GGCCATGACAATCCCGGACTGGTTCCGCAGCGAGACTCGGGCTGTGATAGCCCGGAACAGCTAGTCCTACGCAGCGCTGGCGTGGGAAGGACGATCCGCAGGCCTGGACACGGACGCCGACTGCGAGCTCTGAACGACGGGCGACAACCAGGGTCGGCGGGTCCGGAGTGCCAGCTCTCGAAGACGGAAAACTGGAAGTACAGTAAACCGATTAGTTGTCTTCTCGTTGTGTTGTGTCACTCCCTGGGAGACGAGCGAAACACATACCGATCGGGCGGCGATTAATATAGAGCGATCCCACAAGTGGTGAAGACAACTCAAAGAGGTGTCCAAATGACAACTCAATATGCTTGCCCGCTGGCTATGCTGGGTAACAAAAACTTTCGAACCGATAGCCGCCAGAAATTTTTCTTCTGAAAATCAATACATTCAGGCTCGTATCGCTCACTGAAGATCAAGCTACAAACGTCTCAGCAGATCTAATATTACGAAATTCCCGATTTCCAATGCAGCAAACACAAAAAGAAACAAAGAAATATCCTTACCTTCTTCGTGGCTTGCTTCCATGACCGTTTCTTCATCCGGGTACCGAATGCCCAGTGTACACACGCCGTCGACGATCCCCACCACTTCTAGCGACACAAAAGTTTTCCATTCGTTTTTATTATATTTTTTATCTCTTTAAGGCACAGTGTATCTTCCAGAATACATTCAATATAATAATAGTGTTTTGTAACCCAAAGCAATACTCAGACGAAATGTCTAACGTATCTTAGCAGATACATTTTTTGGTTTCGGTTTCGTGGGCTCGAATTTTCGCCGCCAGGGGTCTTCCAGATACTCCGTCGGCTCCGATGTGCATGGCGGCGCCCAGGACGCGTATTGTCCGCGTCGTGCTACGCATTTCGACCTGCTGTTACAAAGGTAAGCTGTACTTTGCTCTGAAATATGTTAATTTTGCATTTTTAGAAGTTCTGGATTCCATAGCGCAGACGTATTTTATCCTGAAACGTATGAAAGTCGGGCAAAAAGTACATAGTAGATATGCGTATCGTGTAAAGGCTGTTTCACATGCTGTGATTCTCGCCCGAAATCGGTGCGATTTCCATTAAATGTGCGATTAAAATCGCAGTCGCACTGCCGCTGCGGCTCTGCGATTGTTTTCCACCAAGTTGGTATTTTGCCGAAGAGTCGGTGCGATCGCTTTCTCGTCATCCAGCCGCTCATTAGCCAGCTATCATCCGCGAAAATAAATGTAGACACATAAAAGCTTCTGGTTTAATGCTTAGTTACGAAGTGTCTAGTGTTACGTCCGACGTAACCCAAGTTACGTCCAAATCTCCGCCTTCCCTAGGTTCACGGGGGAGAGAGAGAAGGGCAGGGGGGGAGGGTTAGGTATACGCGTTTCAGTGCTCCGTCCGAACGTAACGCTAGCCACAGAGGCTTAATTATTAGAAATTTCTAGTTACATATTGCATTCCTAAAACATTTGTGCTTATTAAGACTTTTTTGTTTTATTTTAGACAAAGTCAAACGCGTCGCGTCCGTGTCCGAACAGCCGGCCGTTCCGACAGAAATCGCGCGGTTGTTGGAGCTTGTGAAACCAAACATTGCGATCGCACTCGCTGCGTCGGCTGTCCCTGTCGCACCGATTTTTGTTCGCACAGTCCCTGCATGTGAAACAGGCTTAAGAGAAAACTCGCATAGTAGCTCTGTGATTTCTGTGGTGTTCCCTTCCGTGCTTAGATGTGGCAGTGTTTCGGTAGTTTTAAGCCGATAAATGTCTTGCCAGGTAAATAGGTTGGGCGATAGTTTAGGGGCGGGCGTTCACTCTGAATTTTACATACCTATGCACGAGGAATCAGCTGTAATTGTCGGGAGAAAGCTTCCTGTTTGGCGTGGTTTAGTACATCCCTATGTTGACTTGTTTACTGATAAAATTTGACGTGGTGCTCTTTTCTTTTAGGTCTCGTATTCTACTGCTGCCCGATGGAAATTCCATCAGGATCTTTCTACCAGACACGGAGTCGCGACCGTCCCTGTGTGGTTTTGATTCCGGAAAGTGGAACAGTGTCCGATGCGGGATCTAGTGATAGTGAAGTGAGTGACGGTGACGAGGAGAACTTGCCAACGAAGGGCCTAACAACAGAACTTCCAAGCGATAACGAAACTGAAGGCGGAACGCCCGTCTGTCTAGTTCTGTCAACGTCAAGAAAGAAACAAAGGTCACCGCCGCAAGTTTTTGACTGGCAAAAGGAAGACAGGTGTTTTGTGGAGCCTGCGGAACCCTCTGTTGGCCCAATGAAATATTTTCAAGTTTTCATGGATGACAAGCTGCTGACGATTGTTGACGAGACAAACCTCTATGCTGTGCATCAGGCTGGAGTGTATGGGTAAACGTTTGTTACACTGTGTCAGCATGGTTACGCAAAGTACATATTCGAACTGAATCGTTGCATCGCCCCTTCAATTAAACACCTTATAAAATCAAATGTGGTGTTTGAGCGCTATACATCTTATTTATTTTACAAGAAAACATGTTTTCATTCAACACCAGACATATATCCGTAATGCGTGCTCACCAGACGCACCCTGGTGTGCATGTCAGGCCAGTTTAGTGTGCCGTGGTGTGCACATTAGACTGGTCTGGTGTGGTGTAGTGTGCACATCAAGCCATTCTAGTGTGCTCTGGTGTGCACATCAGACCAGCCTAGTGTGCTTTGGTGTGCACATCAGACCACACTAGGTTGGTGTGATGGGCACACCAAACCAGCCTAACGTGTTCTGGTGGGTACACCAGAACACGTTAGGCTGGTTTGATGTGCGCACCAGAACACACCAGGCCGGTCTGATGTTTACACCAGCAAACACTAGGACACACCAAACCGGTCTGGTGGATTTTTCAATAGGGCCCCTCACTGCACGGGTTCGTACAGAGGTTGGAGGCAGAGTGGTCTGGTTTCGGGCAACAAAGACTAATGACGTCATGACAAACAAACCCCGAGACTGCCGCTGAACGATAATGTAGTGTAAGTGTCGTTAACCCGCATTCTCGCTTTTTTTACTCGAGCTCGTTGAAACTTTACGTGTAGTTAGCATAATACGTTTCGTTTTTGTTGTATTGAAAATACAGCGAGAATATTTTCAAGCTTAAATATCGTGAATGTCAAGGACAACACGTTGTTGACAAGGTACTTGTACAGGTTGTAGCAAACTTGGGCCAAAAACACGGTACAAAACCAATTGCCAGCGACACCGACCTAGAGGGTCATGTGGTTACGGTGCGTTTAAAGCGCGACTAGGAGAAGTTACGGCACACTGTATAGAAATAAAATTATATTAAATTAAATTATAGTAAGTTGTATTGTTTAATTTTGTATATTATTGTTTGTTATCTGAAATAAGGTTTATTGCACTCGAAAAAATCAGAAATAGTTTTTTTTACTATCTAACTATCTTAGCGCCCTCTGAACTCCACGAGCAACAAGGCTGGCTTGTAATAGCGATAATTTGCAGAGGCCTCGTGCTGTGTAAGGGGCCGGCTTTTGACGTCCTTCCGCTTGCTGTTTTTCAGGACTCCACGTGATTTCTGAATTGTTCTACCGGTACTTTACACAGTATGAAAACGTTTTGTTCGCTCAGCATGATTACCCCAGTTACGTGCGCCGGAGCGTGACGTCAGAGTGATATAGATGAGATCGCGTTCGTGCGGTTGGACGCTGCTACGTCCGACGGGCTCAACATCTTTCGTGACAATTAGCTCCGCACGTTATGCAACGAGACGCTGCTCCGTAGAAGAATGCCGAAGAGACGACCACGCGGCTTGCGTCTTGCTGCATCAATTTCCTACCCTACCGAAAAAAAACCATTTGGCACCTATATGAAAGTAAACGGGTTCATACCGGTAACAGTTTAGGCATACCGGTCACCAGTTTGTCAAAGGGGTCGTTCGTACGGCTCAAAAGGGGTCCCCCGTATGAGACATAACGGTCACCTATTTGGGCAAACAGGTCACTCCTTTGGCAAACGGGTCACTCGCCTGGGCAAATGGGCCTCTCGTTCGGGCAAAGTTGTTGCTCAAGTGGGTGACCAGTGACTCTCAAACTGAACCGGTTTAATCAAACGGCTCTCCGGAGCCCGTTTGATACTGAACGTACAGATCGGCGGCATGGATACGCCTGTTTCAGCCGTGGCAGCCTATGTTTCGGGAAGGCCGGGAGCGCCTGTTCATCGATTTCTAATTGTCCGCGCAATGCCAGTAATTATATTTATATTTTGATTACACTGATGTTGGCTTATACTGCAACAACAATACACTTTTTTTACATAAACATGCAACGTTGCCGAGCCGAGATTTTTGACAGAACTTTAAAACTTTGGCTTTCTTTGTTGCCTCAATTTACTTATTCAGCTCGAATCTCTCTCGCAGAGGACGCGACCGCGTGAAAGAATATACTTCTAGAATCCGTTTCGCCTCAATTCAAGACTCAGCGAAGGTAACGCGCGAACACGTTGCTGCACGAACATCAGAGCAATGCGAGAGCATGCCCGCTGTTGCAGCAGTCAAATAACGAGCTCGCGCTGGGTGCTTTTTTCGCTCGGGCGCAAGCCGAGCTTCAGGCCGGCGCGCGCAATTTCCAGCGTTCAAGTTCAAGCGTACTGAAGAAATTCGCCTGCTTTCCGAGGCTGCAAACGCGGCGCGGTCAGCTTTCTGTGGCAAAATCGAAGAGAGAGGAAAAGCGCGTGTACAGCGCTTGGTGCACCCTCTCCCATAACATTGACTGCAATAAAAAAAAAAACGAAAAAAAAAACTAGCCGCAAATTTTTATTTTTTTTATTTTTTTTTATACAAGGGTGGGGGGTACGCTTCCCGGTGTCCTTCGCCTTGACCTCGCCACGTCCCTTCTCTCTTGTCACCTCTGTCACGTGACCCGCAGCAGCGCGCAAGCTACACGCTGATAAGAATTGAGATCCGGAAGGGCGCGCCAAGCAGCCGCTTTTTTCTTTGTCTGCTTGTCGTCCGTTGCAGTTCGAGCTTGGCTCGTCCTACCTGCTTAGGTCTGTCGCCTTTCCCTCCGGTCTCATTAGGATGTTTCTCGACAACGTATTGGATGTGCACCAAAGTTATCAGTGTTCGAAAAGTCCTACGCGTATATCGGCATCAAGCGATTCCTCAAAAAAGTCAGGAATTCTTCCGGTTTGGTGGGGTTCGGCAAATGACAGCTTGTGCGCCGCATCGTGTTGAAACTTCAAGGAGCCTTCCTTCTCGTTTTGGTGTTTGTGTGGTTGTCCTGCTTTGACCGTGTTGACATATATATCGGATTACATCTTTCAAGTCCGCTATTATTATGGTGAGTGCACTGCAACCTATTTGTTTACAACGATTGACCGTTCTTCTACGCGTACTCTTCCAGATTATTCATTGAATTATGCAGCGTCAATTCTCGTGCAGCCGGGAGAATAATTTTTCCGAAAGTCTACCATTATAGTCTAGAATTACCTCGGTTCTTTTTTGCTTTGCAATCTTTTCAGTTGTATAAAAGAGTGCCTCTTCAATTTGACAGACCGCTTGCACGTTTGTACTTGTTTACGGAATAGGTTGTAATAAACTTCTAGGAGAATCGAAAACAATATTTTGTGTCTGTTTTCCAGCCCATTTTCAAGCACCTTCGGGAGCACATTGTTTTACGTGTTTCCTGCATGTTATAAATAGGTTTATGAGTTTCGGGAGGTCTTAAATACGTTTAAGGTAACCAACCTTCCAGGCGATACCCATTTAGGGCTAGCGAATAATTTGCCTTTCCGAATGGCGCGTTCAAAGGTGTGGTCACGTGTCAGGTCGACCGGTCACCCGTATCAAACGGCTACCCGTATCCCATAATCACGTTTGATCCGAACGGGTCGACCGGTCTGCCACCCGTTTGATTCAAATGGGTCGACCCGTTCGAATCTCAAATGTTTTTTTCAGTAGGGTATCGACACTCGAGGGTGAGATTCTGTTATTATCAGTGAGATGCCTGCTGTGTTGTGTTATGTTATGCCATGCCCCCCTTGTAAAGTATTCTTCTATCTGTTGCTAGTTTTCATGAATTTATTAAGGTTGGCTGGATGTGCACAATGACAAATAACAAAGCTACACTCGGCCCACTACCGCGCTGCCTGGAGGCGTAGCGTGTTTCTACTGGAAATGTTTAGCTGTGAATTCACTTTGACTTTGCAGCGTTGTTTTGCGCATATTACGAAAGCGGCCAGAATAGTCAAATTTACCTTAACCGCTTCGGCCCTCAGGAGTATGGGGTCAAAATCATCGACGCTCTAATCAATACGTTACTATGTTATCAAACGTTTTGCTGTTCTTGGTTTTAAAAACTTGTACAACTTGACAAGAAATGAAAGTTCTTATTGGCTGCCATTAACATATTTTTAAACACTCTTAGAGTTTACGCATCTGGATTATTCATCACCTTGCAGCATCCAACAAGGGCCACCGCACTAACAAGAGAAAGACGGACACACTGAGAGCCAAGGTACGACGGATCCAATAACGAAACAAGATGCTGCAAAGAAGGCTGCAACGGTAGCGACAAATGAAGACAGTTACTGAGGTAGTTGAGAGCTTCTGCGTTCATGTGTCTCCAGCCGTCACTGCACTCGTTGAGGCCCAGCTTAGAATGAGGGATGTAAGCCGGTTCAGTCGAGGATGGTGCACCCAGGACAAGGTTTTGGCTTTGGGCCTTTTCTTCATGGCCCAAAAGGCTATAAGTATTGTAGGGAACTGCTTTGGTTTTCATCAGTTCGATCACTGCAGCTGTGGCTTTAGTGTGTTCCACATAGAGTTGGATTTTACCCCGACATTTTAGAGCTGCTAAAGAGGCAAGCAGCCTCCTTTTCACGAGGCAATCGGACTAGCACCATAGTCTTTGATAAAACGCACATTAAAATAAAGGTCTCAGAAAACCCCAGATCTAACAGGTTCGAAGGGCTTGAAGAGCACAATAATTGTGTGCACGGTGCAAAGCAGTCTAAAAAGGCGCTCGTCTTTATGGCAAAAGGAATCGAACACCATGGAAGCAGCCACTTGGCTACTTTCTTGCCCATAAGGGTTCGACTACCAATGTCTTACAGGATCTTCTTTTCCAGTGCTACAGCTTCCTTGTGGATGTTGGTCTGGAGCAGTAGCTCTGGTATGTGACCAGGGGATCCAGAGCGTCTATCTTTTTTCATACTTTGTAATTTCCGAGAAGCCTTACATAGATATCAATGACAAAACTCTCTTCCTTTTTGATGCTTTGCACATGCTGAAGTGCCTCAGAAACATGTTATTTAAGTAGGACTTAAACAACAAAGGTGGTGATCACGTAGTGAAAAGCTCGCACATAAATGAAGCTTATCAAAAGGACCGGACACTTGAGATTCGTTCTATGCCCAAGCTGAACGAGAAGCACTTTAATTTGACGTTCTGCTTAAAGATGTCGGTGAAACTAGCGGCCCAAGTGTTTAGCAACCACTGTGCTGCTGCAACGTGTGCCTTTCTAACGTTCCAGCAGTTGCCGCCTGCTGCTATTCACACAGCGAGATTCATTGAAAAAATCTGCCGTCTGTATGACAACCTAAATAGCTCGCACAAATTTTCCAACACACCCATTGCCTCTGCATTGCATAATGGCTCTGTCCATAAGGAGTTTTTCGAGAGTGCATTGAGAGTTTTGAAAACTGCAAGTACTTGGATGTAAAAGGCAGCCAAACTGCATTCGTGGCTTGTGCATAACAATGAGGTTTATGAGGATGCTCTGCGATGACCTCACAGTTAATTATGGTTTTACCTAGCGTTTAACCCGCCACTTGAACAAGGATGCACTAGATAACCCCCTTCGCTATTATACGGTCAAATTCGGCCGCAAACGCAAACTCTTCTTCTCGTCAGTCTTAGGCTGCTTTCAGGCATCTTTTGATTTTCAACTGTTCAAGTTGACTGAAAAACTCAAACTTGCGGTAGACCTGTCGGCACCTCTCTGCTCCTCTTCCACCTTAGGAGGCTCAGCTTTAGAGCGCAGCTCTTAGGCGCCCGTTTCGGCTTGAGCGGCGTCGTCGTCGGCGTCGGCGTAACCATGAGCGATCACGGACTTCGGTGACGTCACGTGACTCCCGTTAGGTCACGTAACCCCTGAGGTCATGTTATCCTCGTGAGGTCACGAAGCTCACGTGACGTTTCGAAAGTCACTTGAGCTCACGGTTACGCCTATGGCGACGGCGACGCCGACGCCGCTGGGAGGGAGCAGTAGCACGGCAGGATGAGGAGGTGAGGAGGAGGGAGGAGCGGTATACCCTCCCCTCAGAACCCTTTTCCTCCTTCTCAAGAGCCAGCTCTAATTCGGCGTTACAGGGAGTTGTAAACGGCTCCACTTTGTTAGCGCGGCAAACGATTCGCCCTTAAACTACCCTTCGGCCATGGTAGAAAACAACATGGTTTATTTTGCTGGGTGGCTTGTGACATGATTTTGAAAGTTTCATTCTGAGTTGGGACATCTCAGAAATGCGAGCTGAAGAGCGAAAATGCATTTTTTACAGAAACCTAAGTGCCACTGTATTTGAGTGTAAAAGGCGCTGCCGACTAGGACTTTGGAATTCTGCGTTGCCCCTTCTTATTTCACATCATTCATTAAGGCTTGTGAGCGTGTTTCCGAGACGAACATCAGCAACCTCATTTCAAAGGATGGCATAGGGCATTCTCTTTGTGAACCTTTATCAGCAGGACAAAGCGTCTCTTTGGTGTGTAACCACAATGTGACGACAATTTGTTTTCTCTTTGCTAGAGTCATGCTACATTGGTTTGTACGACTAAAAAACCCACTGAACTCATTAGCATGAGCAAAGTCTAAAGCTAGGCAACAAGTGCAGAGGCCAAGCACGTGAGACCACAAGAGTACATTTTTAAAGCAGTATATTTGCTTTTCTGGCCAATCGTAGGGTGTAAAATACCGTTATTTTCGCGGGCTCCATATTTTCCATTGTCTTCTTCGACAAAATCTGGCGGGCCCAAATTTTGCTATCTAGAGCGTTTTTATTGCTTTCATAGCCATAGATGAATAATTTTTTGCAATTTTTATCAAATTTAGAAATTCTCGAAAAATAGGTTATCGCAAAATTGAGGTGCTTAGTGTGTTTTGCGCTACAGACCGCTCATGAGGTTTGGTAACTGATTCGTACCTGTGTTTTTAATGTCCAGAAAACACTGGCGTATGCCGCGCAGCGGCCAGCAGGAGGGCTCCAAAATCATTTATGCGTGCACGGAATGGCTCCAGAGTATCGCAGCACCATCGTACGCAAGTTAAAAACGTTCTCTGGATGATGGTACGATGCCCAAGAACGGCAAAAACAGCTGTTATTTTTCTCTGCGTCTTCTAAAGTGTTGAACACAGCTTTCCTCGGAACAGTTTAAAAGGTGTGATATTGATGGCTGTTTTTAAACTGATAATGCTCTCTCACAACAGGCAGCCAATTGTACAGAATGTTATGTGTTATCCTGTCATAACGTGTTTTATGTATTGATCTACTAGTTATCTTCTACCTTAAACGTAGATACTGATTATATGCTTCTGATGAGTATTCTCGGGTTGAGTGGTTGTAAGCAGTTTTATGTGAATAAAATGTTTGTGGAACATTGGACTTGCATTAAAATTACTGTTGTGTCTCTAACACTAACATACTCAAGCAACGGTATCGTTATTCACTTTTTGGGGAGGTCAGTCACCTTTAAGCCGCAATCATAGTTCCGAAAAATCTCAAGGAAAAAGCAAAACGCGGTTCTTTCAAGGTAGTTCTGTGTGATGAAAGAAAACAAAAAACAGATTCTCGAAGCGAACGCTTAAAGGGATACCACAACGAAATTTCGACGCTTATATTATGGTCTATATGTGTTTAAAGGAGCAGTATGATATTAAGCACACCAATATATTGCTTAAGAAAAGCCACGAAAAGGGAATTTTAAAACGAATTAAACGATTAGCAAAGAGCACCTGGTGGATGTCGCTAACGCCTCGTTTAGTGATGCCCGATCTAGGGAACATTGGCAGCTAGTGACGGTGAGTGTCTCGCCTCCGGCCACGACGAGAGAAGAGGGGAAGGAGGAACTCCCGTCTTCCCGAGAATCCCTTTTGTGTGTTCGCAGAAGTAGCTATTATCCCCCTACAATATTATAGAAGTTTAACCCGTCACTCAACATTCGTACAAAAGCAGCCGCTTCGGTGGCTGGAACGACTAGGCCATCCACTCGACGTCAGCCTCGCCGTAGATTTGCTCGTCCTCAGACGACCTACACCACGATGACGTTGGATGTCACGTGCTCTAAGCTGGGCCTTCTCCGAGCGCTTGCTAGAGTGGGCCGTTTATAACAAAAAATACAGCCACCAGGCTCAAAATACAAACGTGCGATTGTCATTTACGGATATTGTGGATCATATTCAACCTACTTTTTAACACGACGAATATATTTCAAATTTCGTTGAAGTATCCCTTTAAGAAAGACGGCCGCGTAAAGAATGAACGGTTTTCGCGCACAATTGAGGGTCCGAATGAGGTGGTGTCAATTCAACATAACAAAAAAACATATTAAAGAAACACAAAAACTCGAGACTGCAGGCAAGGAGGATGACACACTAAACACATTTTCCAACATAGCTTGGCACAGCTTTGCTTGAAACTTTTTGAGTGACTAAAAAGCTTAGTGTGAGGCTTTTTAGAAACCCTGACTGCAGGCAAAAAAGGATGATCGTCCTTTTTTTTCTGTAGTCCAAGTTTCTAAAAGTCTCAACCAAAGCTTTTTAGTGACACTAATACGATCGTCCTTTTATGCCTGCAGTCCCGGTTTCTTGTTATATCTAATTTTCGCGCCGAAAAGCACACCAAAGTGACGTCACGTTTTTATCCCTGAAGTGACGTCACTTACTGTTTTTTTCTTCCGCCGGAAAAGCTAACACGACACATAGACGGCGCTAGCGAAGCCGCCATGAGCCGCCATTTTTCCGACACGTGGGATTCTATGGCAGCTTCACTACCATATGTACACATATACCTTGTTGTTAACACTAAGTTTGCTACAGCAGGGGCTCTGACTAGAAAAAAACGATAAACGAAAAACTAAATATAAATGCGAATGAACTATGAAGATAAGAGTGAAAATCATATACACAGTCCCTCCAGTAGCCGCACTTTCTCTAAACGATATAATACTCTCAATATGCAACTTTTTGTAAAACCCTAAGTCTGTTTTCTTTTGTTTTCGTTTTGTTATTTTTCACCCTATTGTCCCATAACCTGACAGCAGAGTGGAAGCTACGACCATGTTAGGTACGTCAGGCATCGACTGTCCAGCCACATGACGGCGCTGTTGGCGCGGCTATATTTGAATAAGGCGGTGTGCCGGGAACATATTTTAGTCGGGGTTGCGATAGTTTATTAGGGCCTCCATTAAACTGTCAACTCGGGGCAAAACAATTGAGGGAAAGGCGAGGACGATTAGGTAGTGAATTGGCAAAGGTCACCAGGAGCATGCTATGAATTTTTAGCCCATGCGCTTCAACTCTTTCCTTTGTTTTTTCTAGAAAATCATGAGTTAAGTTCCTGCAGTGGTGGTTGCCACAAATGCAATGATGCCAACCCGGAACTGCGCCTCGGCAGACGAAAGGTCGCAGTGAAGCACACGGACGCACCGGGCCAAGATAACGAACTGATATATACATATCCGGTTTATTTTCACATCGTATTCAAACCTGGTTACAGACCTTAGGAGCCACGCGAGACCTCCGAGAGCGCTGGTGGAATTCTGTCCCCTCCGATGCTCAGCGTGACTCCCTCTTTCTTTTCCCGGGTGTCAGCAAGTTTCTATTGATACTCCCCCGCGTTGGGACTCCCCGACACGTACGTGAAGCGCCTCTCGGCAGCTCACTCTGTAGTTCGCTTCTCCTCACCTCACCCTTTCCGACTCGATAGGGGAGTGCGAATATCCATCGGTTCTAAACAGCCCTGCCCAAGACTCCGGTTACCCCCGAAACCATAAGCGGCAGACAGACCCGTTTGTGACGTCCATAGTTGTAAATATTGCGAAAACACGCTTTTCCTCGACCGTGTCCAAATAAAAAAAAAAAAAAAAAAAAACAGAACAGAACAGAAAACATATACGAAAAGGTGTTTGAAGCTAACATCATTTGTGAGAATAACTAATATAAGTGAGGCTGGACAATTGACAGATTAACCTACCGATTAATTGGTTAATGTCGGTTATTTTTTTACTAACCGTAAGGAATAAAGCTTAAACGCTTGCACTGGACACACGTGGACGTAAAAACATGCATAAACGGCACACGGGTAAAATTTTGACCTAGAGTTAACTGCAGGGGCGAGATTTGTAACTCCAGACAAGTGCTGAAAGTTGCACGTGTCCCTGCTATCTCCAAGCCGTGCCTAGTGTCCGTGTATAGCGCAGCAGAGACTATTGTGAACAATCCAAGGAAGTCGCTCTAGCCGGAGTATATCAACCAACCTCTTTGCCCCATGCAGCTGAAGCAATACTTTTTGAGTCTGAATGTCTTTTAGCTGTTATTAACTACATATCGACGTTGATTTATAATCGAAACTGTATATTGCGTTGTTTATAAGATATCACAAAGCAAAAATATATATTTTTAACATTTACAAAAAATAATGGTTAGCATTTAACCAGAGCGCTTAATCTATTACTTAATCATTAAAGTGTACCGAATAATGGGGTTAAAATTTTAATGCGTGGTCAGCCCTATTAGTAGGATAAAAAAAATGCTCGTCCTTCTATTTATTTGCTTCAAATATACTGGCACAAACGTCAGCAGCATAAAACGCGCGATGCACACAACTTCGAATAGGCGTCTTGTAGTTGGTGTGCCTCTTCGAAGGAGGACTATCGACATATTTGAACCTTATATACACATGAAGTACGACAACAACAAAAACAACAATAAAAAAACTACCGTGACAACTTTCCGCTCATAGCGCTACAGTTTAAACACGAATATTTATAAACAAACCAGCTGCGAACTTTTTGCTGAAACTCATGCTCGGCGCAAAGGGCCTCATGAAAATAGCGTGCGAACAAGCGCCAGAAGAAAACCTTTTGAATCGTTTATAACGCTAGGCCAAACGAAAAATGGCGGCTTCTAGAGAAAGCCAACAAAGCCCATGAGCAACGGCAACTGTCAGTTATCGACGTCAGTCATTTGACGTCGATATCGGACACCTATCAGATATCTGACGCCCTTCCGATATCTACGGGCGCGTTGTAACAAAAGTATACGGGACCTACCTGCAAAGATATTAGGGAGCTTTCGTGGACCGCGTTTCACTCTCCGCGAAGCCCTCCCCAACGAAGAAGTTGTTACTGCGCCTGCGCGCCGATAGCGTTGACTGTGTAAAGTCCAAGGTATTGTAGCTGGTTGCGAAGGGTGCTGCGGGACGGCGAAAACGATCTACGAAAACTCCGTAGTACGAAGGCAGGATCGACTGCGAAGAGCGCATCTCAACCATTTATGGCAACATCGAATCAGCTACATTTTTAGCACTGCACTCAGAGTCCTTCATTGTGTGCAAGTGGTTTGCAGTAGTAGCGGCCCGCAGAACACAAGTGAGTTTTTGTATAGCATGGAGTCTTAGCCTTACGCGCACAAAAAATGTTGCCGGTCCGCACCGAGCATGCTCCACACGAGCAGCTAGCTTTGCGCGTTGCATACGCAAAATATTTTTGGAAGTTTGCATGCGGCACGCAAATCGTTTTGCGTACCTTGCGCGTAGTTTGCGCAGACAGGGTATGGTTGTTTGGACAGATGACGATGGAAAAGTCAGCATGCGTTTCCGCATCGCAGGACAATAATTGTCGTCACAAGGTGCTCTGTAGCGTGCGGCATTAATTTTGCGTTATGCGCACACAAGAGGCTAGGTGCTTTCTTAAATATCTCTACTAAAGCGAAAAGTATCAATCACTACCTTTGTATATTTTAGCAAGAATAAATATTCTAACTACATAAACTGTTTTCTTCTACACCGCTATTGTAGCCCCTTAAAAACAAGACCTAAATTTAGACTTAACCTTACTCAGGATCCTTACATTTACACTGGATCCCCTGAACATCGCAAGGCAACCCTCGATTCCCTCCTCGAATACGTGAAAAGGGCCAACCTCGCACAATTCGTCTAAAAAAATTATCATAAACTCATTCCCTCAAAGAAGATGACTTAAGTCAAGATCGGCGAGCGTAAATCACCTTTTTTTATAAATGTAATAAAGACATTTTCCAACCAACCCGCCACAGCCGTATCCCTTTGATTATCAGCTATCCGTCTCGCAGCAAAAAGACACACGAAATGGTGGAACTATGTTTCGCAACACACAATACACGCGTCATCTTTTGGCGGCCGTTAAAAAAAAAAGTACACATAGACGAAATGCGAATGACAACAAAACCCTGTAACGCCCTCAGGTCACGCGGAGAATAATGCGAAGCTCTCAACCTGGCCAGACGCCGTTCGTGGCACGAGAGCAATACCACCAGCGCAGTAAGCCGTGCCTCCTCCGCACCCAGCAGAGATGACGAAGAATTCAACAAAATCTAAATAAAAATTAGGCCATAGGCTTTGGGGGAAGACCGGGAAGCGCGCGACACTGTCATGTCAAAGGCCCACACGTGCCGTCAAACGTAGAAGGTTATGGAAGGGGCCTCCTGTCCCGAAAAACAAGAAAAATACAGCAACGACGAGAATAAAACACAAAAAGATGAGCTCGCTAGACAGTCAGCTGCCCTCTAGGGCAAAGTTGCCCCACTTGAATATTACAGTGCTAATTTCATGACTGACTGCTCTGGAAGCTTTTATATTCTATTGAATATGAGTTGACATCTATTATATACAATACAAGCGCCACGGCATAGACTAGTTTCATATTGAAGGGTGTGTCGCACTTATTAAAAAAATAATTGGAAGCTTCCTAATGCATTCCTTTAGGCAAGGGTGTTTTCAACTTTTTAAATTTTGATTTCAGCCCATAATTATTATATTTCTAAACTAAGCAACCTATGCCGTTAAGAATATTTATAAGACGCTGTAAGAATTTTTTGAAAACCTCAGAACGATTGGTAGGACCTTTGGTCATGCATTAGTAGCTCTTATACGAGTCAGATGAGCTGAGTCCCCCTTGAACAAGTTGAATATTTGTCACGCCAGGAATTAGAGTACCCTCCGATTGGCCATGTTGGGAGTCACTGGGGTTTGTGGTTGTAGGTATCTTTTGCATTACTGAAGTCTCATACCTCAGAAAAACTCCCTCATGAGTGAATCTCTCACTCCGCCTGCATTTAATGTTCGTTTTAGTGGTGATGATGAGCGATTTCGTAATCCTCGAAAGCACATGACTGTCTAGTTGTTTGAGTTGGGTGGGGGCGTGAGTTTGGTGAGTTTATACGTTCGGCGATTTTAAGTGGGTGAGGGGTTCGAGTTCGTGATATCAATGAGGTAATGAGTTTGGCGGGACATGAGATTCCAGAGGATCAATGTGTTGGACGAGAGTTTGCAGGGTGATGTTGTGGAACGGTGTGTCATGGAACTTCTCCGAACATTTTCGTGAAAGTGGAATCTACGCTCGGATTTCACAATAGAGCACTTAGCTTGTACAATTCGTCACTATGTAGAAAGTCTGTCAATGGCGGAAGCGCCGATGACACAAGTAACAATAGGGCTGAATCGTCTATGTTCCTCTTCGTTACATCATTCTTTGTAGGAGTTGCAGTGTTCGTTTTGGCACGAAATGGTTAAACTAGGTGCAAAAATATTGAATAAATAATATATAAGAATCTAATATATTTATCTAAAAATCCTTTTACTAGTCTTGCCCGTTATTTTCAATTGATGTGAATGCATCCGTTGCAGCATGACCTCTGATAAAAAAATTCAAAGGTTAATCAGCATATTCAAGAAAATTTTGTTTCATAGTGAGGAATATTTAAATTTCTATGAGCCTGATAACTGAGCAATGAATACGACACTCGGCTAATGCTAAAATATTTTTTATTTGATTGAAGTAAAATCAAGGATCTATTATATCCTTGTATTCAAATATAAGATTTTCATATCAACAAAAGAGTGTGTCACGGAATATTTTACGAATAATAAAACCTCAGATAACCGAGAAAAGTCATGCGATTCCGGTACGAGTGTGGTAATATAGTGACAATGTTGCATGTTAGAGTTGAGAAAGTCTGTAAATATGCGAATAATACATGACACGGAGGGTATCTCGGTGCCTTCTTCTGCGGTTGAAAAGTAAGGCGACTATCTTGGTACTTGTTGGATTGAGATACGCAGTTGACAGCCTGCAGAAAGCACAGTAAATGCGGCAGCGACGAGCAGATTTTTCGCGCGTGCTGGACGAGAAAAAAGGCATTTTTGAACATACCTAAACCATTGCTACAGTTGCGGCAAAGGGATCCCTTTTCATAGTGAGTCTTTTTCTAACGTAAAAATTTCTTAGGCTAGGTGTCCGGTATTTTGTGAAGCCCAGATAAAACCGTGGTCGCGAGTCTCGACATTGTTTGATTGACGATTGGGTGAGGAGGAGTGAGGTTTTGACACTGATTGCTTAATAGGGATGTCAGGAGGCCGGAGGGGTAGGCTCGACCACCTGTGCGCAGAGAGCAGCAGAACTCCAGCAGATTTGTAGGTAACCTAATACTCGACTCAAGTTTTTGTATCTTAAATACTTTTCGTAATAATTGCAAATATTTTCAATTCTGTTTGAAATACTTTAATATTATAAATTCATAATACGCTTACTTAGATACTTCTCACAAATAACCTGTAATCACTTCTTAATTTACTTTCAAGTTTCTTCCGCCTTTTTTTCAGATGAAGGCGGAAAAAAAAGACAAAACTTAGTTGCTTAGCTCTGCAGCTTCGGGTGATTAAAGGTGGGTAGGCGTGGCACGAGCGCGCGCTAATAATCCTTAAACTAAGGACCCGATCCTGTTCGGTACACAAAGCGACGTTGACATAGATTCAGCTCCAGAGACATCGGTTGTGTGTCCATGGTGGCGTTTCTTTCCTCCAAGTTGGCACAAAGAAGCTTTCCTCTTCTTGCTACTGGCGTTGTTTCATTCCACCAAGATAATTCTCGGACACGTTGCGGCCCTGGGTCAAGGGTGGTAGTGTAGAGCGCCTCTTCTGCTTTTAGTGGTCATTTGTTTAAAAAAGTAGGGGCAGGCTCTCCGACAAAACATTGAGAATCAGCTGTTTCTTCGAGTTAATAAACCTTTTTGAGAAATGCGTTTTACAACGGCAGCTGTAGTGGCTGGTTCCCCGATAACTATAGTGGGGAACTTTTCTAAAAATTTATAGCGGAAACATTTACGTCACGTGACCTAGTGCGACTACAGTTTCACAGGTAAATTTAGAGAAACAGCTGTCGTCATTCGACCTATGCACCAATTCCGTTTCCCTGTTAAACTTGGCGAGAAAAATTATCTCACGTGCCTATGCTCTAATTCAGTTGCTCCGCTAAAATTAGAGAAAAAACTTACGTCACGTGACTTATGCACCAATTCAATTTTCCAGCTAAAATTGGCAGAAAAACACATCACGAGTTTGCTGCCGCTGTCTAACTGCATCACGTCGTGTGATCGTCGCGCAATGTTTTTTTTTCAATTTACTTTTATTTTTTGACAACTTTGTGTGTCTGATTTGTATAACAATTTGCAACTGGAGAGTATATTGGAAGTAACCAGTTACCTTCCTGAGTATTGAATACTCTACTCATATATTTTCAACCCATTGTGCTTTGCATTCAGTTACGTTTTAGCCAGGTATTCCGTAGCTTAACTTAAATACTTTTTGGTTTGTAATTTTTACAAAGCTGAGCTCGGGAATGTGGAAGGCTCTGGAAGATCTCCGGGTTTATCAGACTGATTAGTGGTAGCATAGCTTTATTCTAGGAGCAACTATAATGTGTGCACATTGTATACGCTTTGAACTATATGGTGAACAGCGCCGTGAACGTAGGCGTCTGGTGTCGGGAGACTGAATATCTGTGAGGCTAGAACATTCCACCGATACAACACAAGTGCCTAGGATGTTGGACATAATTTTGGATCTCTGCTTTTCTGGCGCCCTTTCTTGCGCTATTTTTGTGTGAAAGTCTGGAGCGCATTTGCTTCATGGAGCAGGGAGCAGCTATATAGCTGGACACGTTACGTCTCAGGTAGCACACCGCGTCGGCCGGTGTAGGGACCATGCCGGCCGATCCCGGTAACAGGATGGCGCCGCCCTGCCATTGGCGCCGGTGAGCTATCGGCCCCGGCCGGCATCGGGATTTCGTATTGCTCACTGGCCTCTTCAGCCGTAGAAGTTAAAGCGACTGGCCGGCATCGGGTTTTTGCTGTCTTTGCTGGCCTGTCTTTCCATGGAGTAACTGGCCGGCATCACTGTGCTGCTGTCTTTGATGGCCGGCATCGGTACTTTGCTTCTTTGATGGCCAGTATTTACATAGAAGTTCAGCGACTGGCTGGCATCGGCGCTTTGCAGTTCAGGCTGCCAAGCCCCTCCAAGAAAGTTATGTTTTCTGACGGACATTTTTTTTATTTATTTGTCAATTCAAGTCACTGAGATCATGATGGACTGCGGAAATTCGTGAATAGCGAATGAGTGGAAATGTTTGCGTCAATCAATCCTTCATAAGTGACTGCCGAAGTTGGCGTATTTGATCCCAGCATGGCAAGACTGACCTGTTTTATCGCGAAAACGCAAGAAAGAACAATGCGGTAAGGAAAATTTACAGTTCAAGATCTGAGAATTACGCCACGAAAAATAAATTTTACAACGCCGAGCGATACTTTTTTCCAGGAAGTTATTTTAATTTGATGTACTATACTGAAGTTTCGGCAGTATGCGCAGGTGTTTGGCTCTGATAAAAAATAAAAACGGTATAGCGGAGACTCCGAATTAAAAACACACGTGGCAGGAATGAGCACGCGCTGAGCTTCAAAACGATAATAAACATTACTCACCAGAAACTAGAAAAGTATGAGGTGTGTTTATTGCTTATGACGATACGAGGGGTGCACAACTCTCCTGAGATCATGTTATTGGTGATTTTAATTTAGTGTGATAATATGCTATTTCAGGCAGGAATCGACTTTTTGTGTTAGTTCCGAACATCTAACAAAATCATTTGAAGTGTTAACATAGCCAGACGGTATCCGTCCCCCGATAGCTTATATTATTCGACATACCGCACCAAAGGAACGCGAATATAAACAACTTTTAACGCGAAAAAGCGAGAAACACCAATGCGTTGTGGATGTTTACACATCTGGGTTATTAGATGTGAGCCATTGACTCTACGAAAAATAAATGTTATAACGCAGAAGGATACCATTTCTGAAAGCTAGTTAAATTATCCGCAATACACTTGAATCTAAGTTAAACTGCGGAGCGCAACGAGACGGCACCAAGGTATAGCACTGATCTACCAGAACAAAAATAAATACTACTTTGCGGAAGCCAGGAAATTAAGAGATGTGCATAATACGTAGCGCACTATGAGCCTACACTCTTAGAAAAAAGGGTCAGTATAGTCCTCCCTAAAGGGAGGAACGCTCTTGACACATATGTTCCTTCAGAAAGGGAGAAACTTTCGTCCCTAAAGCAGGGGAGCAAAAGTTCCTCCGTCGTCTGCATCTCATTATGGCGGCCACGAATCGAGCAAATCGAGCTCAATAAGGTTTAACGAGAACACTAAGTCTACTGTACGGAGCGAGAGGAGCAGCAAATAAAAACGCAACACGAGCTTTCCGCGAACTGTATTTATTTCCGAAGCCGGCTTCCCCCTGCAGGTAAAGAAACTTACGTTTCGAAAGCGTGCAGTCACTCAGTCGTCTCATCGTCAGCACTGCGATGTTAAACGGAGACAACCGGCACCCAGTTCGCGCACTTTATATCTTACCTTTGCTATTCCTCGAGCCACAATTCCTTCGTCAACCGTTGCGCCAATCGCACATCACGGAGGTGTGGTAAACCATTCGCCCGCAAAACCAAAAGCCGCTCAAAAAAAAAGCAAATCTGAAGCAGCCTCTTGGCTCATTTCAGCACGGTAACAACAAATTATGGCGTAGCCGCGTTTGCCGCGTAGCGTAAAAGGAGGTTAAATCGCTTGCCACCAGATGCCAAGGTCAAGCAGAGTAATCGCATGTAGCTAGGCTAGGTGGCGCTAGGTACCGCACAATTCATGTTTTACAAAAAAATATTTTTTAATTCTTTTACGCCACCCAAAGTAACGTTGATTATCACACATATAGACATATACGTATACATAAGCATCAGCTGAACGTACATTGACGCATGCACAAGCATCGCACATCAGTACAACAGCCACCAACAGTACACTACCCCGATCACTAGTCCCAGCTCTGAGTTTCCGTCTTTCATACTGGTCGCTTTGAACGTACGGAATTTCTCGGTGACTCTCTAAGCAGTAAAAATATTCCCAGTATGATGATTTTTTCCAGCAACGTCATACATCTGAGAGTATTTTTAATGGCTCAGGGGATGAATCTCTCATTAAAACGAAAACGCTCGATCATGCCGTAATTATTTGGAAGCCAATAAATCGAGCCGCTCCAATGCGGTTCCAAGCCATGAGTTTGTTTCCCAGCACGGCACTTTGTAGCCAGTATTTCTATTGTAGTGTTTGTTTTTCTACTTCTGCTGTTCGCGCACGGCTGTAATTGCCGTCTTGAATTAATCTTTGTAGAGCGGATATTCACTCAGCTGAAAGTGATGCTTCACGGGCAGAGAAATCGCTTTTCGATTAACTTGAACGCAGTCAAAGCCGCGACTTGCGGCAGGTGTTAAGTGTACGCAGCTACGCCGTGGCGAGCTCGAAAACTTCTTGCGCTCATCCCAGCGCGTCACTCGGAGGGCAGTTTCGTCCAGGAACCGTAGTATATTTAGACAGCAAAATAAAGGATAGCTTTTTTTCCCTAGATTTTACCTGTTTCTTTCGATTTTACCTGTTTTTTATGCTAAAATTTCACTGCAGATATACGTACTTTCCGTCATAATTTCGTACTGTTCAGTATTTTCCCCAGAGCGATATCACTCTCGGGGACCGACATTCACGTTGGCCACTGTACGATAGGAGCTTATCGTTCAGACCAGCGCTTCCAACATGATTATCCGCACGTCGATCGACTGCACCTACTTCCTCAAGTGGTTTTAAACTCTTTAATGTAAAGCGGAATGTCAACCTGCGACACCCCGCCTCCTCCGATCACGGCCCGACCAGCAGCATCAATGCCCGACAGTTTACGTCATCTCATCTTCTTGTTGTTACACCGCTGATACGCGAACACATGGTCACATCGGCGATAATTCCAGTCTTCTGTTCACTACGCAAAAAACTGCCATCATGATGTTGCTGCTATGTTTCTGACACTCAGAAATACAGAACCGCGTTGAACGCCAGTGGCACTCGGCACGGGAAAACAGAACCAAACTCAGCACGGAAGGCATCCAGGCAGCCGGCAGGAAAAACTGCTTGCCTTGGACGGAGTTCCTGCGATTTCCATAACGTCGAAAACGTCGACACAGCTCCGCATGGTTCCGCTACTGTAGTTCCCCGCGGATCCCGCAATCCAGAGACGGCCATCTTCCCCAGTGTACATAGCACTGCTGGCACTGCTCCGCAACTTCGCTGTTTCTAGCGGCTTTGTTTGTTCCTTTGATAAAATTAGTGGTAAAAACGTCAATGCAACCGAAATGTTCTGCACGCCCTTAGCAAAAAGAGGCCGTACTTGAAACGAATTTGAAATATATTGAATATGAATATTCATTTTGTATTCATTCTGTATTATTTTGGCCGCATTCGAAATACGCACCTAATGTATTCAAAATATATCATAAATATTAATCAGAAAAGATTTTAGATATACCAAAAATATAATTCCTTCCCAATCAAGATGTCATTTGTGTCCTAAAAAGCGGCTACGCAATTTTTTTATATTGTTTTGGATCTCGTTAGTAAATGTATTTTTGTGGTATTTGAAGGCTCTACAAATACATCCCACAACTACACATCAAAAACGAACACACACACAAACACTCATGACGCACAGAACACCTGAGTCACAGTCCCGCTGACTGCTCTAGAGCCTTATATAGCCTACATATTCAAGGTAATCATTTGGCCGGTGACCAGCTCTGCTGTTATTAAGGTTCTAAGCATTCTATCTTCTCCTAGGGAGTCTGTCTAATGGGAAACAGTGTTTGAAGTTCGTGGATGATATCTCTTACTAAAGAGCATTGGTACAACCAATAATAATTTGGCGCAGTCGCTAAAACAATATCCACAAAAACGGCTTCTAGAAGAAATTTTATTGCTTCTCTGCATAGCACCACTCAGGATGAAGCGAGTCAAGCTAGTTTCTTTACTTTAGAATAGTAATTTTGCTTTTCTTTACTAGTTGACTATTTAATATGGTCATTAACGTCACTGTAATAAAGTCACTACTCACATCACATACGATGGCAAGTATACACATTCAGTGAACTAACATTGCGCTAACACAATTCCACGCCAAACATATCTGCTCACAGCTCTTGCTGAAGCTTTCCAGCATCAGCAAGTGTTGTGGTTGTAGTTCCCGAACCCCGTTTGTGATTGGTGTGCAAGAAACTCATCAGGTGTGTTCTTGATAGAAAAAAGGAAACAATAACATAAACTTCTCGGATTCATCAGTGCGATGCTGCACAACTCAATTGACAAACTAATCAAATGTTGTATTTAGGCAGTTCAATGTACTCCACATCTGCTTGAAGTGAATTTCTAATAGGCGAGCTTTTCAATACTTTGGTAGTTTAAGTCAAGCTACCAAATTATTGCAGTCAAAAGGTACTTAGGGTATAACACAACAGTATTTACGATTTCCAGGTATCTTAAGAGCATTCTGCACATATTTTTGATCGCTGCCTTTTTTTTAGGGTTGAAGTATATTTTGCATGAAATAAACTAATATTTTAGAAAATCCTAATTGAATGGTATTTTGTGCCAACTAATTTAGTATTTACATATTTCAGAACGCATGAAGAGAACTTCAAATGTAGTTTAAATAAAGGCATTTTAAAACTATTTTCAGAAATATATTTGAGAACTAAGAAAAAAAAGAAGTGTGTATTTTCGGTCTATTTTTTGTGTACTTACAATTATGAGCTGTACTTCAAATACACTCAAATTAGAATGTGGTACATTTCAAACGTCTTAGTTTTCGCTAAGGGCGGTTGGACTAGAAGACGGAATTACAGGCGGCCTTCGCTGCCGCTGAAGCTCAATCAATATACAACATTTCTTAAACAACGTGCGCGACGAGCTCGAAAAACGAAACCGGAAGAAGATGAGTCGGGAGGGCGAACGCTTTCTCCGTTCTGCCTGGAGAAGGAGGAAAACGTCTCGTTCCTCCCTTCTTCTCGTGTCCGCTTGGGGGCGCGTCAGTAGAAGGGAGGAAAATGCGCCGTTGCTACCTTTTTCCTCCATTTTTCTTAGAGTGTAGGTAAATAACTGCCTTAAAATGGTGGTATTTTTAAAATAGTGGGTGAAGATGACCGCCTTCAGGCAAACTTCGGCTGCGTCACTGTGGCAGTTTTACCACTTTCATAATTTCCAATTTTGCTCGCAATCTACCCGTCAATATTACCTTCCTTTCATCGTTGAAAGGACTTGTACTGTTTGCATAATGCCGCGCGCGCAACTGTTCAAGCAGGCAGCGCGCGCGTGGCCTGACGGTTATCGTACCTGCCTCCCACGCGGAAAGCCAGGGTTCGATTCCTGGGAGCGACGTGTCTTTTGTTTTGTTTTGTGTTGCATCGGGGCGATGCACTTTTTGAAGGGGGAGTAATGCCGCGCGCGCATCTGTCCAAGCAGGCAGCGCGCGCGTGGCCTAACGGTTATCGTACCTGCCTCCCACGGGAAAAGCCAGGGTTCGAATCCTGGGAGCGACGTGTCTTTTTGTTTATCCCTGCATTTTAGTGTTCTAGCAAATTCGAGAATCCTGGTGATTGTTCGAGGTGCGAATGTTCTACGCGTCGAACGTTTCCTGCGCCGATTATTCCAGAAGCTCACGCGTGTACATAGGGGCTTCGCGTACCGAGCCACAGTGAGTTTCGCCCGAGCGTTCGACTCTGCTCTTTCGCCGACTCCGACGCCCGCGACGCTCTGCTGTTATCTTTGTGTTTCCTTTTTCTTTTTGGGCACAGGTTCGCCCCCAATAAACGTTTCAGTTTTCCAGTTATTCTTTTGTTTCCTCGCCTGTCCATTCGTGACAATACTGCACTGACCTACCTATTAGCACAAAGGGAGTGAATTACCCGACTAAACCAGAGGGCCACGGTTCGTGCCTTGGTTCAATTCATACTTGGGCTCGCACTTTTCATTTTCACCGTTTGCGTGATTTTTATATTGAAGTACGTTGTCGACGACAGCAAGAACATCGGAAATAATGCAAATAATAAAAATTAAGTATAAAAAGTAAGAAAAACTTGCCTTTTACGCGATTCGAACTATTGACCTACCACATGCTCAGCAACGCAGCGCTTGAACAGGCTAGGGCAAAGTCCCCCTTTTTATTTTTTATTGCGTGCATTAACATTAAAGAAAACGACACAGATTACTCGCACACACAAACGAAGGCTTAAAAATGTCGTCCTTACGTTGGCAGACGCGAGTATATTAAAATCTCTTCAGCTGCAATAATTCATTCAAAACCGGCATCCAATCGGTGGGTTCATGTTGTGCTTGGTACATACCACGAATATATGCGACACTTTCAATACCGTTGTCTCTGAATTAGCGGACGTTCACGTCGGCATGATGCACAACCGTCCTAGTCTTCTGAATGCTGTGTAGGATAAGGACCATGAACATGTCGTAAGGAATTCCAGCGTCATTCTCAACTGACAAAAACGAATGTCATGGATGGTCAAGCGGAACTCTTTCTTAAGAGTGCGCTGGAGGATGTCCCAATTCAACACGGCATTCAAACACTCGATGAATATGTGTTCAACAGTTTCTGGTCAGTTGAAGGAGCATGGAACAGAAAACCCTCTCTCCCATTCATGATTTAACAGGCAGGACACCGCGAATGGAGTTTAAAGAGAAAAAAAAACTTAACACTTGGTTTTACCGTTAGTTGTTTAACCCTTTTGTGCACATCCTCGCCAGGTTCCTTAGAGTACAGTAATCTATATAATGGGACCGATAGCAACGCTTCCACTAAGTCTTTGTTCAATCACTTCCGAGCCACTGAACTAAGGTACTCTAGAGAAAAAACCGCGCTTTAAACGTTCTGGAAAAGAGAAACACTTCACGCAGCTAACCTGAACACTCGTGCAAATACGGTTATTTGACGATACTACAAACTCGGGCAACACACTTCGTAGTCTGACCTGAAGAGCCCGTAGTCGTCCCTTCGATTTTCTTCCCTTTTATGAGCTTACATATCTGCTGAATTTGTTTGGAAACATTCTACGCTTAGTTTCGAATTTAATATTTTGCTACGTGTTCAGGACATATTTATGAATTCGTGGCAATGTTGACATGCTCAATAATTTATTATTACTGTGTCTCCAATGAGTTTTATATGGCTGTTTGCTGATCGTTTTATTACAAGCGTGTTGAAGATGAACAAACACAGCTTCCGTAAACTCGCTAGACATCCATAATAGCCAATTAATGCAATACAATCGAATCTACAGCCTATGTCTGCCACGATTTGCCTTTGTTTTGCCGTGTGTAGTCATGATATCTGTGTATTGAGGTCGATTTTCCGATTGTGTCGCAATGCGTGGGGTTCATCCTCAGCTTTAGAAGTGTCCGAAAGAGACGGAAGCGACTGTGATACGTGGAACTACGTCAAATCTACTCAAAAAGCCAAGATCACAGGCACGGTCGTTCCGAAGTAAGTTCGTTTCTTTGTTCGTTAGGGAAAGATAATGTTTTCCTGCGTTCAAAAGGCATCTTATTGTCTGTAAATTGCTTGGTTTCACGAGTATTACTAATTGTGCGCGAATGATGTTATGCGATGCTGTTTTTTCTTCGTTTTTCCTGATGCATACCGCTCCATCCTCGCGGTGATTACCGTTCAGAAGTGAGCGCTTAGGCCGCGTACTCGCTCAAGGACCAACATTAGTGGCAGAACCTTTGGGAGATTGGGGGGGGGGAGGGGTGGAAAGGGGAGGGCGTTTCATTGCCTCCCTTCACCGTATTGTTTACAGGCAAACTATAATGTCTGGAAAAACGCGGTGCCCTTAATCGCCGGAGTCACCAGGGTTTGACACTATAGGTGGATTCTGTGTGCGTACTTCCGTGCGGAGAACTTGGCCAGGCAAAAGGAGGCGATTGACTAATCAATTAGGCCCGTAGCTTACGCCGACCAGTCGTCTTCAAACGACTTAATTTTCGCAATTCGTAATCATAAAAGAATTGCCAGAAATTGGTGCCGCGGTCAATTTACCTCATAGTGATTAATGCGTTGAATACCACTCCCGGTGGCAAACTTTTATTGCCCACGAAATAAGTTTTTGATGCCGGAACTTGAAGTAAATCCCCGCGAAATGGCGAGCTTTAAAATACAATTTGCTGTACACGTGTTTCGTATGATCCGACGCACGTGCAACCTAATTCAAACCTCCTGAAATACTCAAGCTGCTTCCGGTGGTGAATATTGTATTCTTTTCCTACTGGTATTTTTAGAGGCCTCCAATTATTAATTTCAAGCTTCTGGGGAAATTTACAATCATGTCCTGAATAAAGGTAGTGTCTCGCCAGTTTATGGGGGGTAAATTTTGTTCACTGTTAGTATGTAGTGTTAGACGTCCCTCACCCATTCCGTTTTTTGTTTTTCCTTTGGTACAGCCTTTAGAGAATGGTGTAGGTTGCAATTGTTTTTAGTTGTTGCATGATTGTACTAAGGTGGTAAGCTGGTACTAATTGAACACATTGAAAAATAGTTCACGAAAAGTTAAGGAGGCAAGTAGAGTAACACGTAGACCACATACAAGCGCAGGCTCTCAACTCGTATAAACAGAGAAGAAGGAAGAAATAAAGAATGCGGAAGGAGCTCGAGCAGAGGCCCAAGTGAAACGCGCTGATTCACTCGTTAGCAAGATCCGATGTTAAAAACCTTTTTCCTTGTCAGTTTAGGAAAGATATGGATGGCTAATACATAAAAATCAGTTCAATCTCTCATTAAAATCCACGATGAATTGTGATCTGTGTATGCACTCTTTACACTTCTCGTCTATGACATGCGTAGAAAAAAGACATGAATAATTAGCAGGGAATATAAAAAAATACAAGAGGAATATTTTAGGCCTCTTATAATTCATAGTATGAGTGACCAATATGTTTGCAGATCCGTCTGTTACCTGATCTGCCAAGGAAATCATTTTTACAGTCTTATGCATATGGGTGCATTAGCAAGTTCCACTGGGACTTCTTTGAGCTTTTGCTAAAGCTCCTTCCGCATTCTTTATTTCTTTAGTCTCAAATTTAAATAAGTTGGAGGTCTGCACTCGTACGTAGTGTATGTATTTCTTTTTGTTTATTCCTTATTTTTTGTGTGCTATTTTTCAAGGTGTTCTTTATGACATCTTTGCCTCACGCCCCGGTTTCTGAAGCTCACGTTCTCGAGCACAGACTTTCTGATTTCACGTGATCCTCTTTCTTTTTTTTTTTTGTGTGTTCAATATATGTAGTTGCGAGAGTGCACCAGTGTGCCTCCCACGTATTCCTGTCCTTTTGTCCTTGTTTTTTCGTGCACTTTTTCTTGTTGGTGAATGATATTTTTTATTGTATAAACTACTCTGTATTTTAGTCTTTATAGTTACTGCCACCGTTGCCAAGTAGCAGTTGGCATTAACTTTCGCCATCCTGATGCGAGTGTCCTGAGCCGACACAGTATGACAGTCTCGTCTGCTAATTACCTGGTTTAATTTACTACTGTCAAGGTTGTTCATGGTAAGGTGCTCTATATATTGAGCAACTTAATATCAACTTATTGCTGCTAGGATTGTTTTTCACACACCGTGTTTATGGGCTGGCATTTAGCAATTTTCGATGCCACTTGCTTGGAATAAAAGCAAGTGTAAGAATAAAATTCGCAAGCGGAATGCATAGTTTATAACAGAAATGAGTCGCTACTTGATTCCAGTATTGATGTGTGTTGTATTTGCATATTTTATTTGTTAATTTAGTGTTCCCTATGATGACTGAAGCTTTCCTATCGGTGCGCTTGTTAGTAGCAACACACAAACACAAACGAAATGCGAGAGTAGTAAATAGCGCCACTCTCACTGGTCTCCACCGGGATCATTGGTTTTCGGAGAAGTTTGCAGCATTGGTCACCATGGTTTCTGATTATATATCACACATGGACACAACCAGGGCGCTGTACCTACAATTCAACAGTCGCAAGGCTTAAGTGAATACGTCCTGGAGCTGGTAGCACTTTCGGTCATTTGAATGTTGCAAGAATGAATAATGAAGTTGGCATATTTGCACTGCCAATCCCTGTCATATCATTTCCGAACTCTGATCTCCACTAGATTCCACTACCATCGTTTCTGTTGTAGTAGCACAGCAGACTGAATACTTGTTTTGTTTCAGTCTTTGTAAGGGGGACGCTGTAATTCGATTATATTCATCTGTGGTGTACTAGATCGCACCATATTTGCAGAGCTAGTCTGCGGTTTTTGTTGTTCCATAGAAATATATTCCAGCTTTTATATTTTGTGTTATTTGGCTTGTAAACTTACAAGCTTATTTAGATTGAAGTCATCAAATATATCACCAGCAGTCATGGTACGCGTCCAAAGTATATTGCGTTAACATAATTAACCCAACCTCTGATTTGTTTTTGTAAATGCCTTTACCGAATTGTGCATGCTAGACTTGCTTTTGTTTGTTTGTTTGTTTCACATAATCTACAGCACATTTTTTTACATTTTGTTTCATTGCAGCCCTCGCCGAACAGAAGCTAACATCGACTAGGCCGATTCCTTCCTGCATCACCAGCTGAACCGAGGTTCATGTCCATGGCAGTCTGCAAGGTTGTTGATGGTAAGCTGCCTTATATATACGGCTGTGTAATATCAGCTTATCCTGAGTGAAAATGTGAAATGCAATTTTTTTGTTTTAGGAAGTAAAATTTCTATGAGCGTAATTGCAATTTGAAACCTCACCAATCCTGTTCTGAACTTTCATCTTCTTGAGATTTTAAAACAGCCGTTATGCTGCACACTCGCTGCCTACTTTGGCTAGGTAGAGACTTGATTCATATGAAGGTAAACAGGTGATTATCAACTGCTCAGGTTTGTCCGTGGAGATGTTCTCTACTTGTCAGACGACTTCCCACGCCTTGTTCGCAAGGCATTTCAAAGGAAGAGCAAGTCAGCGACTCCATGATGCTCCCCGTACTGAGCAGTCGACGATCGCTTGTTCACCCTTTGTATGTTTCATTAACTGCTCCTGTATGAGTGACAGATGAACGTGGCAGCTGCCTTGGCAAAAGTTTATGCCTATGGCAGAAATGTACTAACATGCACAATGCAAAATACTTGTTTAAACACATTATTTGTTAAAATTGCCCTTGTCATGAACCACATCATTTATATTCAAGTGTAAATTGCATACAAAACCAAATGTTTGCCCGTAAATCAAGACCGAGAACTGTATGGTTTTAGCCCTCTAGCCTGGGGTCTTGCTGGTATTTTTCAGTACTGCTTGTACTAGGCCTGGGATATGTGCTGGCAACCGCCCGGGAACTTGATGGGACAAAACGAGACCAGTAACTGTATCGCTTGAAGCCGCTAGTTTGGGGTCTTGCGAATATGTTACCGTATTACTGGGATCACGCTGGGGATTTGTGGTTGGCAGCTTCCTGAGAACTCACTCGGACGTCCTGTGCCGGGCGTCCCAGTCAGTCCCAGTCACTGGCCAGTGACTGGAAATCTCACTGACCCGTTTTCACCCCATGGGGAGATTCCTGCGCCGCCCAAGTAGGATCTTGCCGGTATACCGGTACCGCCAAGTTCCCGAAACGGCGAGTTGTGCTACTTGGGGTTTTCATCCCACCGGGAGTAACATTAATGGACTCGAGGAAGACGTTCGGCTGGAACTGATCTCAAATTAGTAAGGAGAAAAGGGCTGCTTTGTCGTTAACCTTGCATTCGGTTTATCCACTTCCGTCCCAGATTGGACACTGGAAATGGTCAGGTGAAAGCGATATAAAAAAATGTATGTTGAAAAACAACAAAGGCACAAGAAACAAATCTGTCTTTTTTCCTCCATGGCTAAGTCACTGGGGAAGATTAGTATTGAATAATTGCCGGACCTGATTCAAAGATTTTGCATTATGCTGCTTACTAATTATGACATATCTGTCCTAAGTTTCCACACAGTTATTTCCGAAAATTTTTACCTGGACACATGTCAGTTGCTAACTTCCTTAAGCATGCATTTTTATATTTTTTATTGGAATATGACTCGTATAACAAGAAGTCGTCGAGAGTGTATTCGAGCCTTGTGATATTGGCGCACTTTATGCAGCCTCATCTTGTTTTGCAATACTTGTCACCCCAACGGCCGTTGTTGCATCTTTTACAGGGACGCCGGCATGTCTGAGGTTGCTCGCACTGTAATGAGAAAAACGTTTGTTTTAAAACAGTGTCCACTAAAGCTTGAAAAAATTGAAAATTTTGAACAATGTATACATATATACGAATGCCGGACTCCGTCCGAAACGTCAAAGAATAAACTGTTCGTTGTTGCTGTTTTCACCAAGGGCGTTCTTTTCTTACTAAATTACAAATAGCGCTAAGTCAAAAAACAGGACAGGCGCTAAATTGCAGGTACAGATGCCGATTAAATTAATAGTGAAGGACACTAGGTCCGGGTTCCCAGATATATCCACGTCTTCGGTCCCCCGCCACTATGGCCGTTATATATATGTATATATATTTATATAAAGTAGTACATTATGACGCACGATGGAACAAATAAAGATAAGACACGTGTTTCCGATAGCGAAAACACATGTCTGAACAGCTGTTTTCGAAATCGGAAACACATGTTCACTGTTATCTGATCCATCGTGAATCATATGCATATCCGGGTACGTCACGTTCCCACGCCAATGCCCCCTCCCAGGGTCCGGTCCTCGGTCCCGAATTTCGGGGCCTGAGTGATTCGCCAGAGATCACAGGATGATGATGCAAAATTTCGCTCATACCTCACGTGGGAGTGACCAACTAGCCAATCCTATCTAGATATTAGATTTTCGATAATCATTAAATTTATCACCGAATGATGACCGATCATCGGCCGATCATCGCTCAATATCCAACGTCTGTGATGTCAATTCACATGATAACTGCAAATTTTAATACCTCGCAAATTATGCCCTCGTCCTTCGGCCGGTCTCGAACCAGGGACCTTCCGTTCAGTAGCCCGACGCGGTCCCTCTGCGCTACACCTGTATTTTTTTCTTTATTGCCGGGCATTATACATCGACACAAGTTAAAGGCTAAAACACATCAGCTGTGTCACTGATGCCACATATACAAAAAAATCTTTGAGGAAAGCGAGTGTCTCAAGAAGTGGCCACCACTCGGGCTGGGGCTGCTGGGTCCTGTACAATTCTTTCAGGAAACACATATGCTCAATAAAATACTTGTGCGCAGGACGTACATCAATGTCTGCGGGGCGCACGGCCATACGGCACTTCGATAAACTGTGAAGGCCCATCAGCATGATCATCTCCAGGGGCATAGTGTTGTTTCCTTCCACAGGTAAAAAACGAATCCCGTGTGGCGTTAGTGCGAGGTCTTTTTTTAGGGTTCTTTACAAGACATCCCAAAGGAACACCGCATCCCAGCAGTCCAGGAAGACGTGTTTGATTGTTTCTTGCTTTTTGCGCAATAAACAGTTATCCGACCATGCTACGGGCAAGCCGTTCTCAGCTAGCCAAAATTTAACGGGCAACGTTTAAGTATGCAGTTAAAAAAAAACGTTTTCGCGCAACCAGGCATCACCATTGATCTGACCCGCTTCAGGACATCCTGCCCTGGGCCTTCGCAGTACAATGTACGGTACAATGAAATCGAAAAAATAAATCGATCAAGTCATGAGACAACCTGTTATGCGACACACCAGACAAGTACCCGTGCGAAAATCGCGTGGCTAAAAAGCGATAGGCTTCAATGACTTCCTTCAAATACCCGCGTACACAAGTACGTACTTTGTTACTTGACGAAAGGATAAACTCAATTAGGGCGCTGCGTAGCCTCACTTGAATAACCGTGCGCAAAAATGGATCTTTCTGGTTTCGTAGAAAATTCAAACTATTGACAAGCTGTCTGACAAACAAATGAGATAGGCCTATAAAAACTTCGTCTCACCCTACGATGGACTAAAGGCAGAAGCTACGAAGCGCCAGATCCAATCGCGAGCCACTTAGACTTTGCGTGGTTGCGTGGTATTTCGCCGCTTCGATGCGCGTATCGGCGCCCGCGAGTCGGATCACTGATGGGAATGGGCTGACAGTGGTTGGTGGTTGGGATCGAGCCATGAGTGACTCAACATTTCAAAGAACAATTCTTTGCAACAATTCAGAACAATTCTTTGCAATGCAACATTGCATTGCAAAGAAAGCCACGACGTACTGGCTCCTTGCAGTGTCGAAGCTAGGAAAATGACGCTGCGTTTTTGGATTCGGAGCATTATTCGTCCAAACCTAATCAATGCTAAGCGTGTCATAGTTTAGCGTGGAACGTGATTGGACCTGGCGGCCCGTGGCTTTGGCCTTTAGTCCATCGTAGGATGAGACGAAGTATAGACCCCCAACCATAACGCGACGAAAAAGGTTTGTTCTGCTCGTTTTCTCCCAAACCGAGCTCCCGATAAAAACCACAAAAACTCGGTATATACGCTGAATGTTTACGCGCGAGCAATCTAAGACTTGCAAAACTTACCACGCTTTTGCTGCAGGAAGTGCATTGCAAACAGAAGCGTGAGCAAAAATAGACAACCCACTGCCCCCCCCCCCCTCTCATACTTTTTGCCTTTGCGCGCAAAGAGTCAGCCTCACCACGCCAGTATTCATCATTACTGCGGTAGTGATTGAAAGGTACCCCAAGATAACGAGACTGGGAGTCGGCCCATACAACACGCTCAAACACAGCCGGCGTGGAGGCCGATCACAGTGCCAAAAACCGATGCATTTTTCAAAGTTAACAGAATTACATGTATGTTGGCAAAACGTTTCTGTTAACTCAACGACTCTTTTTACACTGTCTTTATCAACACAAAAATCACCCCGTCATCCGCAAACGACAAAATACGGACTTCTGTAGATTGCAACTTGAATGCTCTAATATAACTACTACGAATAATGCTTAAACAAAAGGGTTCGAGAAAAATACAAAAAGCAAATGTGAAAGAGGACTTCCTTGTCTCACGAAAGGAAGAAGACTTATATGCTCAGTGACACGTTTGTTAAACACGAGACGGGTGGCGCAATTTTGGTACGCCATACGCATACCTTGGCACAAAACTGAACCTACATTTACATGTTCTAAAATGGGGAAAAATATTTCATGCGACACACGGTCGAAGGCTTTTTCCAGGTCGACCTGAAACATGCCGACTCCTTTTCCCATAGAGTCAAACACTCCAGGATACTTCGGGCAACCTGCACGTTTGTTAAAATGCTCTGCCTTTTATACCACACGTCTGGTGTGGTCCGACAATATGGCTTATGACACTTTGCAAACTTTCCTCTCGTACTTTCATCAAAATCTTGTAATCTACATTAGTTAATGTGATAAGGTGGTAAGAATCAACAAAGCGAAGCTTCAAGCGGTCGTCACTTTAAGGAATGAAAATCGTGTGTGTGCGCAAAAAACGACGGGGCAAAAGCATTTATGCGATGAGCATCGGCAAAAACACAGTGAAAAAACACGGCTAGTTGGTCCTTAAATGCTTTATAGAACTCTGCTCCCAAACCATCTGGACGGGGGTGACTTTCCCGGTTGCAAGTTGTCTATGGCCTTTTCAACTTCCCACAACAGTATTGGCTGTTCTAATTTTTCTCTTACGTCGTCTGCTAGCTTCGGCATTAGCGGTAAATAAAAACTTTGGAACGCATCTTTTTGGGGCTTTGGGTGCGCGATAACTAAAAAAGTTTTTTTATGGTAGCCTACAAGCGCGCGTTCTATTATCACTCGACAGTACCCCCCTCTCCCCTCCCCCCGCCCCCCCCCCCTGTGCACAATTTCGCTGACTTCATTCTTGCTCGCATATTTTCTTCTTTTTCCTATGGCTCTTTTCGTGGGTATCTCCCCACACGACAATCGTTACCACCGCGCTCGCACCAACGCCCCTTTATATTGTTCTGTATCTAGATATTCAAGACGCTTTTTTATGCTGATAATGTCGTCGAAAAAAATCCAGGGCGATTTACATTATTCTTGCATCAGTTTCTCAAGCAGGCCGTTTAACTCGCGAGTTTCTTTCTGTTGTTTGTGCTTTAATAAGCTAGCACGCTCGATAGATAAGATTGTTGTTTCCTGTTTAAATAATTCCCATTGAACTCCAAAACCTTGCCTTCTCGCTCTAGATAAATCTTCAAGACTTTTGCGGACCGCCTTTACGAAAAATTCATCTTCAAGAAGCTTTGCATTAAATTTCCACAACTCCCACACGAACGTCTTATGAGTCTCTTTAGAAGAAGCAGTGTTAAAAGAAACAAGGAAATGATCATAAAAGACACGTGATCTACTGAATATTGTTGACACGCTCCAATCATCTCGGCGGAAACATACGCTCTATCTAATAGCGCCTGGCTTGCACCTTGAAAGTGCGTGAACTGCACACCCCTGCCGCGCGACGCGCAGTGAGCAGCATCCTCTAATGCATGACGCTCAACCATATCACTCAAAAATACAACACTTGAGTCTGTATACCGCGTGCTATTGGATCTATCCTGCGGCTCGCACACAGTTAAAATCGCCCAACAATATAACTAAACTATCAGTTCGAACATAGTATTAAATGCGTTGGAAAAAAACTTATACGCTTTTCTGCCTTATTAGGGGCATACATGCCGAACGCGCGAAACTTTTAACAATAAATAAAAAATCACACAATACAAAGCGGCCCGAATCGCAACTAACGACTTCCTCTACGGTCCCTATAGACTTCTTTAGAAACAAGAGACACCCCCCCCTCCCCCGACGTCCTTACAGCGTGGCTAACACACACGTCGTACCGCGACTCGCACAACCGCATCATGTTCTTCGTTTGAGCCTCGCTTTCTATTTTCGACTCTCGCACAGCGGCTTGACATTGTCGGCGTCTGGCACATTACCCACGCACTTTTAACGTGCCTACACGCAAGGTCCTATCGAGATTCATTTAGGGTAATCTAAAAGCGCCGCTGGAGAGAATGCAGCTGGAAGCATGGCTCTAACGTAGGAATCTCGTTAAAGCCGCGATGAAGAGACTCACTGCGACAATTTTAAAACGTTATGGCGCCGTAGCCCAGCACCATGTTCAGTACTGTCTCCTTTTCCACTCACACCATGCTGCACCTTCAAGACACGCTGGTTGTAGTACCACACTACTGGAGGCTCCGTCGCACCGCCGTTGTTTCATCGCCTCTCGGGTGTCGACGTCTTTGGTGTCGTGTCACTCGAAGTTGGCTGGAGACCACAGCTTCCTTTACTTCGAGTCCTTGCGTTGGCGGGCATCGACAGGGACTCGTGGTTTCCCTCCACGACTCTTTTTGGGCCCTTGTACGTTCCAAGGTGGCAGATTTGTGTCTTCCTCTCTGGCGTCGCCCTGGGAGGATAACGCCTGGTCCCAGACTCGTTTAGTAGGCTGGGCAGAGTCAACTTCGACGTTCTTGTTCTCCGACGCACTGGCGTCAGGGGTGAGTTGACCGCCTTCCCCATCTCCCGTCGCACATGCTACGAGTTGGGCGCTCCCTTCCTTGGGCATAGGTAACTGCCGAGTCTCCTTGGTGTTCATCCCTGGTTTCCAGTCACCGCGACTGAAGTATATGCGCCTGCTGGTTCAAGTGGTACAACTTTGTCGAAGATGGAAGCGCCGACGGAATACCTCCGACCGCTTCCGCGTCGTCCATTACGAAGTCCGACAGGTCATCTTCCCTGCGGTCAAGCGCCATGGACGCGTATGTCCTCAAGCAGTCCTCCACCTAGTGTCCATAGCGGTGGCATTGGGTTCAGCGGGGAACGCTGGAAGTCCCGGCGTATGTGCCAGTACGCCTACATCGTAGGCATAGCGGGGCTCGCCCTGGGACCACCACCAGCACCTTCAGCAGCTCTCGAGGTAGATTTCGTGCGGCAGACTCCCTACAGTGTAGCCCTGCTTCAGGGTCAGGCGGACTGTCCTGGTGTTGAACTCCACCGTCTCGAAGCCCTTTTCGCGGGAGAAATCCCTGGTGATGTCATTGACTTTTCCCGTAACTCCCCATCTCCTTTTTTACCATGCAGTTTGGGACGTCATAGGGCAAACAGTGAAGCTTGGGCTTCACTGCCATGCTCACCGGGTCGAGCACAAGGCACCACCCCCTTCCACGGTTAGTTCTTTAGCGTCAATTAATCTTTGTTTTGCCGCCAAAGAGTGCAGACGCAGAAAACCAGACGTGGTTTATCTGATGGGGTCCAGCGGACGCCAAGTCCTTCAGCACGTCCAGACGCTGTAGCACATCCCGAAAGTCTTAGATCCGGTACAAACGCAGCTTTACATCGCAGTGTAAAAAAAAGCGTTGTGTAACGATGTAACCGGGTGGGCTGAGGCGGCAAGATAATCTTGTTATCTTCGGCAGATTCAGGGACAGCGATACCACGACCAGGCATGGCCGTTATTGTCCCTCCGACGGATCTCATGATTGCACGACCGTCGCGCTCGGGTGCCGGAAGTGGAATCCTGCGCTACACTCATAAGTGACAATTCCGACCTAGACGTTGTGTACAATCGTTGGAATTGCGTTCTCTCGTGGGAAGGTGTGGGGACACGCCGCTGGATAGAGCTATCCCCAGTGCAGTTGGTGTTATTCCCGCAAGATATCGCCTCAATCGTGAGAAAGGGGGGGGGACATGCCGCTGGATAGCGCCATGTCCAGTGTCGTTACAAATATTCCCAGCAGATGGGGTGAGATAGCGCGACTAATCGCACTGTTACGCTATGACAAGTTCAGATTATAGTTAGTAATACTTCTACAAGGCGGCGCTTGAGGGGCGTCGCCACACCAATCCAGATAATTAGTTAAAGATGTCGTAACACTTGGATTTTGTAATGGAATCGCTGAGTCACTCACCGGAGAGGCGATACAGGGAAATGTGATGACGTTAGAGTTCAGGATTGTTGAGAATTCTGCCAATGGATGTTGCAGGGAAAATGCATTGTTATGATGACGGCATAGAGATGTGTCATCCGACGCCGTGAAATTTGTGGCGAGAAATGCACTGTTGCGTGGTTTACACTGTTCCTGAATCCTTAGATGGCTTGAACTTTTAGCATTATCTTTAATCGTGCGAGATCTCTCGTTAATTTCAGCGCCAGCTTGGTAGATACCGTAATCTCTCTCTCTAATTTTAGCGAAATCTCTGCTGAACGGAACAGTGTGGGAAAAAATGGAACGGAGTGTGGCCGCATCCATACGATAAAAGACAATGAGAAATATGGTGTTTAATTTTTTTGCTTGCTTTATGCAGCAAAAAAACCGTTAAACACTTAACACAAAAATGTAGAACACAAGAAGTTTCAAAGACACACCAGAGGCAAAAAGGTGTGGAAATGACATCTCGCGAGTAACGCCATGCAGTCTGAAATATTTACAAGGTCAGGTCGTGCGATGAGGGCAGAGATCATTCGATTCCGAAAACGCTCTTTTGGCCAAATAGAAACGTCGTAATCCCGTCGCTGCAAATGTATCGCTTGTCAAACCGATTCAGAGTAATCGTCTCGACCGAGATGCTTTTGTTCTCGTTAAGTTTTCGGTAAATCAAGTGCTGAGTCGCTTTATTCGAAGTTTTCGTCTCTAGAGCGTGCTGGCATAGCTCGTAGGTCAACTTGCAAGACTCACATTTTTTTACCCCCTTGGCTCTTACACAACATGTGTTGCTGCGTGTTTTGAAGCTGTATAGCTTTGGTTTTAAGCAAACAAAAAAGCCTGTAAGTGGGTCAACAGATAGTCATATTTTTAACACACAGGGGCCCTAAGTTGGACGGCGGCGAGAAGCGGCGAGAAAACTCGCCAAGGCGCCGACCGCCGCGATTGGTCGGCGCCGCGACTGACCTTGGAGCCGTCAACTCCCTAGACTCTGACGTCACCGTGGCGCGAGCAGAGTCGCCCAACTTGAAAACGCAATCTCGCCGGCGAATTCCCCGTGACGTCATACTGATGTCACGGTGACTCGCCGCGAGATCGGAAAGCGCGCCCGGTTGGAGAGGGGCGAACGGTGGCGAGTTCGAGCGAGAAGCGAAGATGGCGGAGTACGGGTTGCTGTACTTATGGTTTCGGCGACGACGGCGTTTTTCCCGCACGTCGACGCGTTCGAAATGGACGACGACGAATTCCGCCGGCAGTACCGACTGTCAAAGAACATCGTGCGGTGGCTCTGCGACGAGCTTCGGGACGACGCGGCCTTGAGGCGGCAGCGACGCGCAAGGACGGTGATGACGGTGGAGCAGCAGGTGCTTTGTGCGCTGCGTTTCTTCGCCACTGGGAGCTACCAGGGGCAAGTGGCCAGCGACCGGCACCTCGCTGTCCACCAGACCACCGTCAGCGCATGTGTTCGCGCCGTGGCTACGGCCATCGTGCGCCGCCTCGGTCCCCGGTGGATCGCCTTCCCCGAGACCGCGGAGGAACGGGCGGCGACGCAAGAAGCCTTCCTTCGTCGCGGTTCCTTGCCGGGAGTCGTAGGGTGCGTCGACGGCACCTTCGTCGCAATCAAGGGGCCCTCCAAGTACGACCCCACCGTGACGAAGGCGCTCTACTGGTGCAGGAAACTGTACTACGCCCTGAACGTGATGGTGGTAAGTACAATATATTTTCCAGTTCGCGTTGCTCCCAGACGCACACGAAGTGAATACCAAATCGTATTTACACCGCCGATAGATTTGGGTCTCGTATAACACGAATATCTCAAGTTGTAGCGTAACTTAGTGGGAAGGTGTCCGCCTGTCACATAGCGTACCCGGGTTCAATCCAGAAAGTGGGCATACCTTTTTGGCGATATTATTATAGACGAAAAAAAGGTTGTCGACAAAACTTTGTTGAATTAAATGGTATGTGACTCCCTTTCCGGACGTGTAAATTAGGGACAGCGGGGCTTGGGTTGCCGGCTGGACGCCGCGAAGCGCCGTGTGTGGGGGACCAACTGGGTTGATAGTTTTGTAGTGAGCAGCCACAGACTGTCGCCGCTAAGCGGAGTGAACGCAAAGGGGGGGGGGGGTTAACAGGTTTTACAGTGATACACGCGCAGTCCGAAAAGGGTGACCCAAATGGCATGATCCCTCCGCTTCGTGCGTATGGCCATCTCCGGTCAAGGTGCACGACGTCGTGCGTATAGCCTTACTCTTTCTCGTAAGTGTTCGGGCTAGGGACATTCCCGAGTCGTATATGTTCGTGTCTCCGGTAGACGCAGTGGCGTAGCCAGGAACATTTTTCAATAGGGAAGGGGGGGGGTGATGTCCAGGGACTCCGGAACTATTTTGGGAGTGGGGGGGGGCAAGTAGTGCCGTATTTTGGGAGTGGGGGGCAAGTACTGCCGTATTTTGGGAGTGGGGGGGGCAAGTACTGCACAGGGGGCAGGGCCCCCCACGAAAAGTGGGGGGCCCTGCCCCTTGTGCAAAAATGTTGGGGGGCGACCGCCCCCCTGCCCCCCCGGTTCCAGAGTCCGTGGTGATGTCCATGACTTGGAGGGCAGAGTGGGTGGAAGGCTCGAAATGTATGTGTATAATATAGGGTCGGGTGGGGGAAGGTGCTGAAATCCCAAAAGCCTCCCCCCCTGGCTATGCCACTGGGTAGACGTGGTGCTATTCAAACTTGTCGAGTCCGGAACACTTGTATGACAAGAAAGCGACCCGTAAAGGTTGAGGAATATATGTGACAACTGTACAAACTGTGCGCCAGCATCTGTCATACCTCCCTCTGAGTGCCCTCTTTATTCTAGGTGTCTGACGCCGACCTGCGTATCCTGGCCATCGACCCCAGGATGCCCGGCTCAACCCACGACTCATATGTGTGGAGGCGTTCGTGGGTCCGCCAGGAGTGCGTCGCTGGCCATCTTGTCAGGCACAATGAGTACCTGCTTGGTAAGTGATCTTAACTCAGCACCGTGAAGGCCCGTTCAGACACTTGCAGCTAAGTATGATCAAATGAGACAAGACTGGTTTTAAGCGTCTTACTACCGGATGCGTTGCTGCGGAGCTGGTCGTAAGCCATCACAAGAGGCTTAAAAATCGGTCTTTTCTCAGTCGGTTGCAGCTAAATGCAAGTGTGTGGACAGGCTTTAATGTTTCAGTGAAAGGCGACCACCGTTTAAGTCAAGTCAAGGTTCGTGGAGAAATTTTAGGGATTGAGATATAGGAATAGAACCTGCATTAGCAGTTTTAGTAGAGCATTCTATACCTGCAAGAATGACACTCTATAGATCGATACGATGCACGCGCAAAGGCGTCAGGAAAGTACTCGGTATTGTTTTCGGACTTACAACAGCAATTGATTAAAACTAAACAATACCCGTTGATTGGTTGTTGTGAAAGCATTCTCCTCAAATGACACGAGTGAGGGACTCGATGATCAGTAGCACTTGTGTAAAGTGTAGGGAGTGGTTCAGATGTCTAAGGAACAGTCATACTTCTTCCCATGCAGGCGACAGTGGGTACCCCCTGGAGCCCTGGCTGATGACTCCTGTGCCTGGGCGGCCAGCGCTTGGCACACCGGCTGGGCAATACAATCAAGCCCACGCCTCCATGAGGGCTGTCGTGGAGCGCTGCATCGGGCTGCTGAAGAGCAGGTTCCGGTGCTTGCACAGGCACCGGACCCTTTACCATCATCCGAAGATCGCCGGCACGATCGTGGCAGCCTGTGCGGTGCTCCACAATGTCTGCCTCTGCTCAGGAGAGGCCGAGCCAGAGCCCCAGTCAGACTCGGACAGCAGTTCTGATGAGGACGACGACGAAGAGGAAACTGCTGACGCAGCTCGTGAGCGGAGAGGCCTCCAGTCGAGGCGTCTCTACAGTCAGGGCAAGGCTGTACGGGACCGCCTTGTGCTTCTGCCGAGCACAACCCACCTGCAACGCGTCCGTGACCGACAGCGTCGCATCCGTCGTCGCCGCCAGCACCGGTGATGCACCGTAACTCGTCGCCGGGGCCACTTTGAATTGTGTGTGTACGTGTGTGTTTGTACAGTAGGGTGAATGTTGTGCCGAAGCCATTTTGGACTTCGTGTGCGCATGTGTACAGTGATGTGCCCGAGTCATCTTGTACTTCCTTTGGGCATGTGTGCAGTGTTGCGGGTGTTATGCCGGAGCCATTTTGGACTCTGTGTGTGTGTGCTGTGCTGTGGATTTGTCGAAGCCATTTTGG